>ML787308.1:193695-221960 GCA_009831015.1 Picea engelmannii
AAACCTTAAAAAAATTATTTTTTTCATAAATATCTAAAGAAAAAATCATATTTATATATAACATTTATATTTTGTGTATTAAAACATATATAATATATGTTATATATATATATATATATATATATATATATATATATATATAAAACATATATAGTATATTAAAAATACTATATATATATATATATATAGATATAGATATAGATATATAGATATATATGTAATAATAATAATAATACTCTATTTTTAAGGTCACGGTCAAGCCACACCAAATTGGTGTATGAGACCCCCTTATTTGTGGGACAAGGGACCCTCCTCCGGCCAATGATTTGACTAGTAAAGTCTACAGAGGTATACATACCCTACCCCCCTCTGGATTTGAACTTGTGACCTCTTAACAGGAAACATATGTTCTTAACCATTAGGCCCACTTAGGATGTATGTATATATATATGTGTGTGTGTGTGTGTGTGTGTGTGTGTCAATGGGACCTGACCTAGCTTCGTGGGAGGCTAGTGCGATACCAAACATCATACAAGATCCCCTGCAGGCTTGGCCTAGGTCATGTGGTGCCTATGGGACCTAGGTCAGGCCCGCGGGGGGTTGGCGCGATGTTGGACATCGCGCCAGCCCCCCCACGGGCCTGGCCCAGGTTCTGTGGACACCCATGGGACCTGGGCTAGGCCCGCGGGATGTTGGCACGATGCCTGACATTGCGCCATCCCCCTCACGGACCTGGCCCAAATCCCATTTACACATATATAAAACATATATATATATATATATATGCGTCCATAGGACCCAGGCTAGACCCGAGGGGGGCTGGCTTAATGCCCAACATTGTGACATCCCCCCTGATGGACCTAGCCTAGATCCCATTTATGTTGAAATTACTAAGACAATTGAGAAGGGGGGGGTGAATCAGTTGTTACTCTGCTTAAAGAATATTAAGTCTATTAAACCATTTTTAATCTTTCATCAAAAGACCATCAATATTATACATCATATGAACACCATAAAAAATGAGCATCAATCACACATAAGATATACATATAGACAAATTTTCATAAGGAAACCCATAAAGGGAGAAAACCTCTTCTTCTTCGAAATGATAGGCAGTCTTTTAAGTTTTGTACATCATCTATATTTGAGCACCAACTCAAAGTGAGGCTACTACCTCTATTTTACAAGCTCCAACTTGTTTGATAGCACCAACTCTCTGGTTTCTCTATCACCCACTAGAAGGAATCACCAACTCCGTGAGTGTTCCAGCACCAACTGGATGGAAGCACCTACTTCTACTTATACAAGCACCAACTTGCATATAGAAAACTCTGTGTTTTCCCGAGCACCACCCTGCCACCCTGTTTTTCTAGCCACAACTAGATAGAAGCTACAACTCCCAACATTCAAGCACCAACTCGAATATCAGAGGACCATAGTCCTCCCTATCACCACCCTACCTCCCTGGTTATGAATAAGTGATTGAAAAACCAACAATATAGGTGTCTCAATTCTTACCCCTTCTTTTCTCTTTTGCAATTCTTCTCTGCTTCAAAAATTGTTCTGCAAATCTTCTTTGCTTCATGCTATTCTGTTATTCCTCTCTGCTTCATGCTATTCTTCTCTTTCGTTTGTTTTTTCAGCAACTGTTACTCATCTCTGAGTTTTATCTCAAGCTTTTCAACCTTTAATTTTACTCTTCGTACAGTTCATAACATTTTTCCAGTTAGAACAGCCAACCTTACACAGTCGCTTCATATCTCCTTTTATTCACAAATGCCTCATCAGTTACACCTCAAATATTCTTGGGAAAAATGCCTCAACAATTGAATCGCCAACCAATCAAGAATCATGAATCAGTTTTGCTAACTGAATCGTAACTGATTAATTAACTATGAAGTGCAACAGTATCCCTCCGATCATATTCAAATTCTCCTGCACCGTTGAATTAAATCAGCAGGGTTTCGCGTTTATCCCATATGCTCACTAGCTATGACCAAGCGCTAAACAAAATTTGAATTTCGTGATCTCGCATCTCAGCATTCCTGTGATAAAGGATCTTGACACTCCAAGTTGCAATTGCTGAGACTCCAAGATGGAGCTTAGCACTGCTTGCTTCTTCCCCTCACGTGACCATCGGCACTGACCACAGGTTGCGGCAAAAGGCACTTCGTATTTCGTGAATTTATAAACTTCATCAATCCTAATCAACGCTCGAGATCTTCGATGATCCGACAGTCCAGATCTCATCATGATCTCACATATCATGATTCCAATGATGAAGGGTCTTGATGCTCCAAGTCGCGATCATCGAGACTCCGAGATGGAGATTAACACCGCTAGCTTCTTCCTCCATCTTCCGCAAATGTAACTACTAGCTATGACCACAACCTTATTCGAAAATGAATTTCTCACTTTTGTGTCTCGGGTATTCTATCATTATCTGATCTATCATCACTTTCCCCTCTTGGATCAATGACCCAGATCTTATCTTGATTTCACCACTTCATGAGCCTTCTTCATGCCTGATCAACAGTCCGCAATCCTTGGTGATATGATGGTCCAGATCTTTTCATGATCTCACATATCACAACTCCTATGATGAAGGGTCTCGATACTCCAAGTTGCGAACGCCAAGATGGAGCTTAGAAATTAGCTCCTTCCCTTAAGCCTTCGATGATGTGACCTTGAGATATGACCACTCGCCAATCAAATGAGCACTTTGCTCCTTTGAATTTCTAGTCATCGAAACGATGATGTTTCGCCATGTATTTTATGGAACCAATGGTCTAGATATTATAGCGATTTTACCATGTGTCCTTCTCGAATCAATGGCCAAGATTTTTATCACGATTTCTCATATCGCAAGTTTGAACCTCTTTCCTTTGGATTTCCCAATCTACGAAACTCTGAAATGAAACCTTTGTCATGCTTTGACTGTTTTCCTCCTTCTGAACTTACACTGCGGATCTTTCCATTATCTCTATGCTACTGATTGTGCTGATCTTTTCCATCTAATCATGCTGATCTTTGCCATCAATGACAAACAAGCATACTCTCCCTCTGTCTAAAAACATGCCAACAATTTACACATATAATATATATATATATATATATATATATAACACTAATACATATATTATATAATAATGATAATAATCTATTTTTAAGGTCACGGTCAAGTTAGACACCAAATTGGTGTATGAGACCCCCTCCGCCCAGCGATTTGACTGATAAAGTTTATGGAGGTATACATACCCTATCCTCTCTCTATTTGAAATTGTGACCTTAAAACATATAAATTATATGTTTTATATATATTTAACATAAATTTTATTTATAAAACATATATAATATATGTTTTTTTTATATATGTGTAAATGGGACCTGCTTCAGGCTTGCAGGGGGCTGATGCAAGTAAAAGAAGCCAGTAAAGAAGGAAAATGGGAAATAATTAGAAATTGAAAAGCTATCGTTCGGGATAGAGACTAGAAGGATAATAATAAATAGGAATTTGGGACACTCGGGATTCTTTTTTGGAATTGTCTTGGCTTTCCATGGTGCAAAGGTCCTATGATAAGTTGGATCTTGAGTGATATTGATATTATATGTCTAGTTGAAACTTGGGAACATGAGGAGTCTAATGTCCCTAACACGGAAGTATTTGTCTCATGGTCGGCATAGAACAAAAAATATCATCATAGAGGGACAAGAGGCATAGCTTGTTATAATAGAAAGAGCATTTCTCCTCACATTCAACTTCATAAGATTGACCCTTTTAATCAATACATTTGGATAGAAATTTCAGACACCAATGCTAAGAATATGTATATAGCAATTTGTTATTTTGAACCTATTAATTCTACTTTTTATAAGAAAAATAATCTAGATAAAAATTGTCCCTAAAATAATTTAGAACAAGATATTTATAATTTGAAAAATGAAGGCAATATCCTCTTGCTATGACACTTTAATTCTAGGAGTGCAACTAAACAATATACTATTTTAAGTAATGACTCCAACAATAATACTTTATGGCTAGATGAGGACCTTTTTTTATCTAATAGCCACAAAAGAATCTCTGAAGACCTAATTGAGAATTTTCTTGGTACTGAGTTGGTCAAGCTCTGCAGCTCTCAAAACCTAATAATTTACAATGGAGTAATAAAGTGGCCGAACTCTTTCAGATGACATGTATTCATGGACTAGGTAGTAGTGTTGTAGATTATGTGATATCCAATATCCATGTTTCCAACCAAATAACAACTTTTGACCTTTTAAATGACCATGAGCCTGACTATGATCATAAACCTTTAACCCTAACTCTAAAACTTTCCATGCATAGGAGCACCATTGAAGAGAATTCTGATAATAAATTGAATTTGTTCTTTGAAAAAATCATAGTTGACATTTTCTTAAAGGATTTAAATAGTAAATTAAACCTCCTAACTTATAAGGACAACATTGAAGAACTCTATCATAATTTTACAACTACCATTTCCACTTCTATTAACAATTTCTCTTTCGAGGTGTCTTATAAAAAGAATAATAGAACGACCAACCCTTGGTATGATAAAGAATGTAAAATTGCTATGAAAGCCATTAGAGATGTTTCTGATGATCCCTTAAAACTTGATAAGATCAATACATACAAATCCCTAATTAAAAGGAAAAAAAGATACTATATCAATAAAAGGCAAGAGCAACTTTCACAACTATACAAGTTGGATCTTGAGAAGTTCTGTAGCCAAATTCTAAAACGCAATACTAAAGAAAATAATAAGATTCCCTTAAGGTACTGGAATTCCTACCTCAAAAGTTTTTACGAGTTCCCTAATTCCATGGACACCATTCCTATTGTCCCTACAAAGGAAGAATTTTTTTCTTTAGATTACATAGCGTTTAGGGTTAAGCGGCTCACAAATGGGAAAACTAAGGACATTTAAGGCTACCAAGCTGGAATTTTTAAAATCGGAGGAACAATTCTTATCCCTCACATACATAAGCTCTTCAATTTAGCAGTCAAGAAGGGCTTCCCTAAACCTTGGATGAAAAGCCTCATTGTTCCTATTTTCTAAAATGGGGATAGAAACATTCCCTCTAAATATAGGATCATCATTATTAGCCTGATTTTAGCCAAGATTTATGGAATTATTTTGGAAAAGATGATTAGCCTTTGGCTAGAAAGTCATGATAAAAGAGCTAAAGGCCAGGCTGGGTTTAGGAGATATCATTCAATTATGTACCATCTTGTTACCTTTAGGATCGTTGCAAAGTAGTTCTGCAATACTAAAACCAATCCTTTTTATTGTTTTGTTGACTTTAGAAAAGATTTTGACATGGTTCCTAGGAAAAACCTTTAGAATAGGTTGAAGGAGATAAAAGTGTCTCTCAAGTTAAGGGATGTTGCAATAAGGATGTATGAGAACTTTATTTCTAAGTTTAAAAACATTGAGGGCTGGTCAAAAGAGATTAATTGCAATATCGGAGTTAAACAAGGTTGTCCCTTGTCCCCTACCCTTTTTGGCATATACACTGACAAGTTAGAAGAATTCTTCGAAAAAGGAAGTTGTGTCGGCCCTACTCTCACTGGTATAGCCATGAATCTTCTTATTTATTCCGACGATATCATTCTTATGGAAAGGATTCCCCATGATCTTGAAAACCAACTATAAATCCTCAAGGATTTTTTCTCCAATATGGGTATGACTGTTAATACTGATAAGACTAAGGTCATGATTATTAAATCCAATAATATCCCTCATGATACCTTTGTATATGAAAAAAACAACTTGGAGGAAGTGACTTCATACAAATATCTTAGAATTGATATTCACCACAAGCTCAATTGGAATTATAGCATTGACTATTGGGGGATGGAAAGCTTATTATGGGCTTGAAAACAATTGTAAATCGACTAATCTTTGGAGTTTGGATAAGAAGAAAATCCTCTTTGAGACTCTTGTTACATCTTTTATTCTTTATGGATGTGAAGTATGTGGCTATAGTATCTCTCGTGAATCTTGGAGAAAGATACAGCAAATACAAAAGAATTTTATAACCTATAATCTCAAAATTAAAGGAAATACTCCCTATCCCATCCTCCTCTTAGAAACAAGCCTCCCCCCCATTGAGAGCATGGCTATGACTAGATACCTAATGTATAAGAACAAGTTAAACAACATGGAAGACAAGAGGCTACCTAAAATTGCTTCAAAATCAAGTCATAACCACCATCGACTCAAGTGAGGATGGCATAAAGATGCATGGTCTTGGATAAACTATTGGGTAAACATGGAAGAAACCATTTTGCATAATAAAGATATTATTAAAAAAATGTCAAATCAAAATTTAAGGAGAAAATGTGGTGTGATAAAGACTTAAAGGAAAAAAGAAAATTAAGGTATTATAAAGATTTAATCAACGCTATTCTAGAAGATCAAAATTATCTATTTGTTTTTCCAAGTGTAAAGGAAAAAACAAGAATTCCTAAGATAAGAACAAATTCTCACGAGCTCCATAGTGAAAGAGTGTGGCACCTTTGTGACACTAAGAAGGTTGAAGATGAAAAGCACTTTCTCTTAGATTGTCCATCCTATACCCATATTAGATCTCATTTTCAAAATATTTATCACACTACCAACCTTCCTAACCTCTTAACTCAATAAAAGTATGGTGATCTTGGAAAGCTTCTCTTAATGCTTTTCGAGCACATAAACAAAATTCTAAAGAATCACACGTAATCAGTTACCCTCTTAAGGTCCAATATACCAATTTGGTCTTAGTAGACGTTCATCATCATCATCGTCATCATAAAACATATATATATATATATATATATATATATATATATATATATAACATTTATGTTTTATATAAATTTTTATTTTTTTTGTAATTTTAATGCATTCTAATTTATTTTTGTTAATTTTGTATTAAAATTTTAATTTTAGGTTTTTAAGGTTGAGGTTTTTTATATATATTTTTTATTTTTTTGGGTTTTTTAGCCTTTTCAATATTTTTTGGGGCTATAAATTTCTTTTACCTTTTTTTTTAATTGTTTTTGTTCTCTTATTTTTTTAGTTTTTTATTGTTCTAAAAAATTGAAATATATATTTTTGGTAAATATTTAAAAATAGTGCTATTTAACTACAATTATTTTCTATGTATTGAGGTAAAGGTAAAACAAAGTGTTAAAAATGATATTTTCCACTATATTTAAAAAGTATGGAACCATAATTTAATTAAGGACACATAATTACATGAAAAATCTTAATTTAAAAAAAATATATATGGTGTACAACATTTTTAACATTGGATTGAGCATGAAAATATGATTAAAAACACCACTATATATATATATATATATATATATATATATATATATATAAGTTTGAAAATAGATGAAAAATCGGCGTTGAGAAAAAAATAAAAATAAAAAATTTAAACAATTTGAAAATAAATGAAAAAACAAGCATTTAAAAACAAAAATGTGGAAACCTTATGTATCAGAAAATTTAAAATATAAAAAAAACACCTAAAACGGGAGGGGGGTGCTACTGGTAGCACCCTTTTTAAAAATGGGGTTAAAAACTTGACCGCCCCCCAAAATGAGAACTCTGTAGAGTTCTTGTTAAGTTGGTAACTATGTATTAGCCACTTTGTCCACTTAACCACTTTTTCCACTTAGACATTTTTTCCACTTAAACAACTTTCTCCACTTAGCCAATTTGTCCACTTAATCACTTTTTCCACTTAACCACTTTATCCATAAATAGTAAACTCTCCACTTCTAGTTGCAACTAATTTATTTTTAATTTTTTCTTGTTGCAACCACTTAACCCATTACTAACCACTTTGACTAGTTCACTTCTTCTAGGAGCTTCTAGAATAATTTGACTTCTTTGACCTTCTAGGAGATTCTATATAACTCATGAGGGTTCTCCAGCTTCACATGGCCATAACTCTCTAAATGTGAGTTATGTGACATTCCACATATCACCGAAAACAACATGACTTATACTATCCATACGGAATAGTTTCTCCTATAAATTCACTAATATTCATTACATTATTCCTTAGAAAAACTTGGGTTCCCTAACCACACTGCTGGGATACTCAACCACCTAACCATTTGGACTTCACAAAGCATCTTCCCGTGAGGCTTTCACCATAAGGGGACCACTTTGATAAATTTATCCAAGAACATCTTCCAGTGA
Organism: Picea engelmannii; assembly: GCA_009831015.1. Taxonomy (NCBI): domain Eukaryota; kingdom Viridiplantae; phylum Streptophyta; class Pinopsida; order Pinales; family Pinaceae; genus Picea; species Picea engelmannii. The sequence goes on from ML787308.1 coordinate 201,915, forward strand.
GGGTTTTCACAATAAGGGGACCACTTTGGATTGTATCCATTTGGTTCTTCATATCAACCATGACATGAAATCAATGATATAACTCCCTTTAATATCAACACATCATTATAAAACCACTTTACATCAACCCTTTGACAACAATTACATCAATGACCATATAACTAATAATCAATATATCAATGATACAAACACATCACTATGAAAATACTTGACATAAACCATTTGAAATCAATCCTTTGACATCAATGAAAACATGGTACAACAATCTGCCCCTTTGGCATTGATGGAAACTCCAACATTGATGTCAACACGAATCAATGATGGAAACAATTGGACATTGAAATTCTCATGCTCTCTCTTCGATCATCACTCTTCATCAATTTATATCTCACCACATCAATGTGAATATATCTCCCCCTTTGACATCAATGGAAAAGGGTAGTTCTCTACTTGGATCTGCTTCCCTGCCTAAACTCTCCTTGGGGTTGCTCCCCTTGTCTGGATTCCTTTGATCTTCCTCTAAATAATCACTCCCCCTTTGGAAAAGGGATATCACTCTGATGCTATGGTGATGGCATGGATTCCAATCATCTCTTCTCCTGTAATGATGCTACCACAACCAATCATGGGAAGAAGAATAACTCCCCATGTCGGTATGTCTCCCCCTTTCGTCTCTGTAAGATGAACAATATGCTACCATTGCAATCTACTTCTACTACAAATGCTACCGCTCAACCGAAACATATTATTTTCTCTTCCTATGACGATCCTTGGACCTGTCCATGCATCAAACTCGTTCTATACCATACATCATGAAGCAAAATACATCTCAACAATGAATAGACAATCATGAACAAAACATCAACCATGTAGATCATGTGTCATACTATGTGCCAACCATGCACAACACCCATGTACATCAATACCATAACATATACCATAATATATTATCAATGGAGTGTATAAACCATATTCCAAGAACATGTGCTAACTGTGTAGCAACCATATGCCTCAAACAAGTGTCATATCACTCATGATATGCCTCTACCATGAACAAGTTCCTCAACCATAAATATATCAACAAAGCATCTCAATATCATCCCATACATCATGTACCAAAGAAACTGCACCAACCATAGATCAAGCTATGACTCATCAATGATGTACAACATAGACACCTCATCAACTCATCAACTACATGTCCCAATTTGTATCTCAACCACATGCCAAATTCATGCACCAAGACATCCAACACATATGCCTCTAACAATACTTCATAATATTTGTCAATAGAGCTCACATATGTAACAACCATGTACTACAACAAATCTGCCTCAAAAAAACAAGTATAATGCAACAACAATACCTCTAAACATGTACCAAGAGTGTCCCTTAATAGATCAATGATATATCTCTAGATAACATCACATCATCATGATATATCTCATAAACAAAGTGACATAACTTCACTGACATAACCAATACTGTTGCTCAATAGATAATGCCTCAATCCACGCTCTAGGGTTAGTACCATTCATCCAATATAGGCATCAACCATATGCTTCAACAATCAACCACATATTATCACCATATATTCATCAAACAGACATAAGAATATGCAACCTGAAGACAACCATCTCAGACTGTAATATACCAAATATAAAATGTATGCAGAACATAAATAAAATGCCAGAAATGGAAGAGTAACAACAATATAACCAGAACATTCACCACAATAACACTTAAATGATATAAGAATAACAACAGGAATAACACTTTGAATCTGAAAGCAATGTTCATGGGCCTCTTTGAGGGGGAACCCTCTAGTTGAGTAGAGCTCTATTACAATAATATCCAAGATAGGGTTCTCATACCCTCGACTCCTATTTATACTAAATATGTTTATTAAAAGAAGCATCTAGAGGAAGATCCTTCTAGAAGCGAAAGCTTCTATTAGGTATTCTTACATCCGCCTTATTCTATTTTATTGAAAGGGCTCATTAATATTGACCTTTATTACATCTGAATATATTGTTCTACCTATGTGTAGGTTAGGACCCTAACATGTATTCCCCCTTAAAAACAGCCTTGTCCTCAAGGTTTGAGATGAGAAAATTGCTGCAGAATGGTAGTTGGTTCCCAAGTGGCATTTGCTGGAGTTGTATCTTTCCACTGGAGTAGCACTTCCTTGATGGTTCTCTGACGTAGGCGATGCTCACGCTAGACCAAAATTTCTTTTGGATGTAGCCAAATGGATCCTTCTTTAGCTAACTCGAGAAGGTTGGTTTCAATTTGGCACTTAGCTCCAATCACCTTTTTTAAGAATGAAACATGAAAAATAGGATGTAGTTTCAAATGGCTGGGAAAAGATAACTGATAGGCTACTTGTCCCACACACTTGAGAATGGTATAAGGACCATAAACTGTGGGAGCTATCTTCTGAAAAATGCTCGACCTTGAGGGATGTTTTCTTGTAAGGTTGCAGTCGAAGAAACACCTGATCCCCTTCTGCAAACTGATGTTTAGAGCAACCTGGATCTGCTTGTTGCTTCATGATATTTTTTGCCATGAATAAATTCTCTTTGAGGGTATGGAAAATATCCTCTTGAGTTGTAAGTGTTTTCTTAGCCGCCTGGACCTTCGAGGCACCCCGTAAGTATGAGATAAATGAAGGTGGCTTCTCTCCATATACCGCTTCAAAAGGAGTCATGTGTGTAGTTGTATGGTATGAAGTGTTGTACCACCATTCAACTAGGGGTAACCATTGAGCCCACTGATTTTGATTTTCTAAGGAAAAACACCTCAAATATGTTTCCAAACACTTGTTGATAACTTTCGTTTGGCCATCAGTCTGGGGATGATAAGTTGTGCTGAGATGCAATTCAGTGCCTTGTATCTTGAACAGTTCTTGCCAAAAATTGCTTATGAAAGTTGGGTTGTGATCAGAAACAATAGAGTGTGGCATGTCATGAATCTTGAAGACTTGATCCATGAAAATTTGAGCCACCATGGATGTTGTAAACGGGTTTTGAAGGGCATAGAAATGAGCATACCTGGAAAGGTGATCAACAACCACCCTGATGGCTGATTTATTTCCCAATTTGGGTAAGCCAGTAATAATATCCGTAGAGATATCCTTCCAAATAGAAGGTCGAATCGGGAGCAGTTGTAGTGTGCCTGGAGATTTGACTGTTTCTCCCTTGTTGCGTTGACACACATCACATTTAGCGACAAAATTACGAATGTCCTATTTCATACCATCCCAGAAAAAGGAACGTTTGACCCTGTAATAGGTTTTGGTGAACCCAAAGTGCCCTGCTATGGGTGTAGCATGAAGATCAGAAAGTACCATGGATTTAAGATTTGATTGTTTACATAAATACAAATGGCCTTTGTATCAAAGTTCATAATGGAGTCAAAAGTACCCTGGGGAATCTGGCGCATTGTATTACAATTGTTGGATTAGATGCGAACTTTTGGGATCTTGTAGCCATTCCTGCTGAACGGTTTGGAGCCAATCTGGTACAATGAATGAAAGAGAAAAAATGGATCCTTCATCTTCATATTTTCGAGAAAGTGCATCCACAACCACATTATCTTTTCCTTTCTTGTAAATGATCTCATAATCATATCCAAAGAGCTTAGTCACCCATTGTTGTTGTTCTGGGGAGGAAATGTGTTATTCCATAAAATACTTGAGGCTTTGATGGTATGTATTAATTTGGAAATGTATCCCCAATAGATAAGGGCACCATATATCAATGACATGTCGAATAGCCAACATCTCATTTTCATATATGGATTTGCCCAGATTTCTTTCAGATAGTTGTTTGTTGGTAAAGGCCAAAGGTCGACCCTCTTGCATAAGGACAACACCAATTCCTTTCCGTGAGGAATCACATTCCAACACAAAGGTCTTTGTGAAATTGGGAAGGGAAAGGAATGGAGTGGTGCACATGGCCATATTCAAGGTTTCAAAATCTTGAGAAGCAGTTGGAGTCCAAGTGAAAGAGTTCTTTTTTAGGATAGAAGTGAGAGGTGCTACAATCTTCCCATAATTCTTAACAAACTTGTGATAATACCATGTTAAGCCAAGAAATCCACGCAAGCTCTTAAGAGTTTTTGGGTGAGGCCAGTCTTGCATAGATTCAATCAATTTAGGATCCACCTTGACGTCATCCTTTCCAACCAGATGACCCAACTATTTTACTTCTGAGGCACCAAAAGCACATTTAGACTGTTTCAGGAAAAGTTGGTGCTAAGAGAGTAGATAGAGAACTTGATTCACATGATCAAGATGGTTTGTCCAGGTTTTTCTATAGATGAGGATATCATCAAAGAAAACTAAGACAAAATTGGATAAAAGGATGGAAGACATGATTCATGAGGCTTTGGAAGGTGGAGGGGGCATTACACAAGCCAAAGGGCATGACCAAAAATTCATAGTGGCCCTCATGAGTTCTAAAGGCAGTCTTGGGAATGTCTACCTCTTTCATACGTATCTAGTGGTAGCCTGAATGAAGATCAAGTTTAGTGAAGAATTGGGTGCCACTCAATTCATCGGGGAGTTCATCAATGACAGGAATGGGGAATTTGTCTTTGATGGTAAGTTTGTTGAGGTCAGGGAAGTTAGGACACATTCGCCAAGAACCTTCTTTCTTGAGGACCATGACCACAAGAGAATATTAGGGGATCGTACTAGGGTGGATAACGCCTGCATTAAGGAGTTCCTAAACCATTTTATCAACATCATTTTTTTGGGAAAAGGGGTGATGATACAGATGGATATTGGGAGGAAGGCTTCCGAGTACAAGGAGAATGGAATGATCATGAACACCATGGGAAGGAGGGAGTCCTTGGGGAGTGGAAAAGACCGATTGATGTTTATAAAGGATGGCTTGAAGGTCTTGTGGGATCGAGGGTGTCTCTGTTTCTTATATGGCATGGAGTTTGGTGATAACACCAGAATGACCCTTTTTGAGTAGCTTTTCCATGCGATGGGAACTAATGATCTCAGGTGAACTGATAGTGATGCCTTGGAACTTATATTGATGGCCCTCCTGGTCGAATTATATGGTTAAGTATTTAAAATCCATGAGAATGGGACCCAAAGTCCTTATCCAGTCTACACCCAACACAATGTCACAACCTCCCATGTCGATAGAAAACATATGGGATTTCATTTGGTAGTCACCAATTTGGAGATGCACATTTTCACAATGCCCTACACATTTCATGGAACCACCATTGGCAATCGTGATTTGGAAATTATTGATGGCATGGATGTAGCAATGAGTTTCTTGGGCAATGTGGCGATGAATAAAATTATGGTTGTTGCCAATATCAAATAGAATGATGACCTTCTGGTGCTTGATTTAACCTATTAGCTTGAGGGTTTAGGGAGCAGAGAAGCCAGTGAGAGCATTGAGGGAAATTACCCGTTCTACTTTGGGAAGGTCTGAGGGAGGGGTTACGTTAGTGGATTTAGGTGACTTAGACACAAGGGGAGTTTTGACATCCTCTTCTGAAATATCCTCAGAGATGGCCATAAAAATATTTTTTTATTTACACTTGTGGCCCGGGAAATATTTGTCATCACAGTTATAACAAAGGCCTTTCAGTTGGCGTTCATCCATTTTATCCCTGGTCAATTTTTGGATCTTTAGTGGACCAGAGGGAGTAGTGGGATTTACTGGTTTAGGGCAAGGGATAAAGGAGGGTTTTCAGTTTTGGGAAGATATAACCTATTTTTCTTCTTTATCTCATTTAGTAGCCTCCACCCAAATCTAAGTCCAAGCCATGGGGACATGGGCCCGAATCTCATCCTTGAGGCCACTGATAAAACACTCTCAGAAAAAGGCATCAGACATTCCCTATGTTCTAAAATCTAGGCACTCAAAGGCAGCTCAAAGGCAACTATGTTCTGATATAAGTGTGGGGTCCAATAGTAGTACTTGGCCCAATATCTGAGGGCACTAACTAAGGAGGATAGACCATACCCTTAGTTGTACTACCCGACTACCCAGGTACTAGAGAGTATCTTATCGAGTGTTGTTCTCGGTGACACTATAGAAGTCAGGTGGCTGATCAATTTATCTAAAGAGGGCTTCAGGTAATATAGGTCGATCCGTACATAGGTGTTGTCTGATGTGCTACCTCTCAAAGGGGTACCAAGAGGGTTTACAAGGGTGTCAAATAGATGTGTGCTTAAGTACCACTTGTATTTCCTGCGTGTATGAATCCCTCAACTGCGGGTTTATGCATGTAACGACAGATCTCTATGGCTTAAAGATGCCAGAATACGTCTCTACCATGAAAAAAAAAATTAACCCACACTTTCTACTGAGGAAAGTGCTCTGATACCACTTGTAATATACTAGATATAAAATGTATGCAAAACATAAATGAAATGGTATAAATGGTAGGATAACAACAATATAACCAAAACATTCACCACAATAGCACTGAAATGATATAAGAATAACAATAGAAATAGCTCTTTGAATCTGAAAGCAATGTTCATGGGCCTCTTTGAGGGGGCAACCTCTAGTTGAGCAGAGCTCTATTACAATAATATCCAATCTAGGGTTCTCATACACTCGACTCCTATTTATACTAAATATGTCTATTAAAAGAAGCATCTAGAGTAAGATCCTTCTAGAAGCAAAAGCTTCTATTAGGTCTTCTTACATCCACCTTATTCTATTTTATTCAAATGCCTTATTAATATTGACCTTTATTACATGCGAATATATTGTTCTACCTATGTGCAGGTTAGGACCCTAACATAGACTTGGCATAAACAAAGTTAGATAATCAAACCACACTACAACTCATTTGTACACTCCTCTTCTTGAGGATTTTTCCATAGGTATGCAACATGTTCAATAGAAAATTATCATATGTACGTGACCTTTCTATAAGTCACCTCATGTATGTACATGAATTCTCCCAAAGGATCACACACATGCTTCAGGAAATGTCAAGATTGAGCTTGCCTCATCGTTTCCATTATGTTTTGGTTGTTAAGTCTTCTTCATCCACTTTTGAGATTGTATAGTTATCTGAGTACTAGTTCTTTAAACTTCCATCCTTTCAACCTTGTCTCTCTTCCATGTTGTTCTTTCCCTATCATTTAAATCAATCCTCTTGTCTTCTTGTGTTCCAACAATTCTGGGATTTGTAGCCAAACCCACTATAACTATAACATCTCATGGTGTGATAATGTGGATCAATGTGTCCCACAAGGCTACATCTCCAACATCTTTTCTTTTGTGTTAACCTTGAAGGTGTCTCTCTTCTGAATTTCCTTTGAGGTGTAGGACTTGCTTCTTGATGTCTTCCTTGTTCTGATCTTCTGAAGGTTTCCTTGCTTTGTGTAGATCCTTGACTTGCAGCGTTGCTTCCACCTTTTGAGAATGGAGGACTTATCTCATGCTTCTTATAAGTTATAGCTTCAAAGTTTGTATCTTCCTTGTTGTATCCAAGACTTGATTTATCATTTGGTGATCTTTGACTATCTAAGATTTCATCCAGGATTGTTGAGATACTCATGAACCTTGTTGCCTTCTCTTCCTTACTTCTGAGATCAACAACTTCTGCTTCCAACTGATGACATGATTCTTCCTTTTGATTTACTTGATTATTTAACAGTTCCTCTATCCTTTTCAATTCTTCAATTTGTGTCTTTATATTGACATTGAATTGAAGGCTTTTGCTAGGCTAATCATCTACCTTCTTCTTTTCTTCTACTTGACTAATTATTTCATTATTTAGTCTATTGATCTCTTCTTGTTTTTATTCTAATTGAGTCTTTTTTATTTTTTTCTTGTTCTTTAAGGATTTGTTTTAGTTCCATGGTATGCCTTGGGTACTCTTCTAGGATTTCCTTAATGTATTTTTAAAGATACTAAAAATAAGTTGAATTATTTCCTATTTCATAGCTAACATTGTCCAACTTAGATAAAACTTTATCTTTAAGCTTCAACAAATCTTCCTCTTCATCTATAAGATAACTTTCAACTGATTCTACACAAACTACTTCTAGATTTTCTTCTTCATTTGTAGAAGAACATTCAACATCATCACACTTAGAATTATTGAAAACAAAGGATTTTGTAGAGTCTTTACCTACATTGTCCTTGATGGAATTGTCTTCATTGTCTTGATATACCTTTTCTAGATTCAACAATAGGTCCTTGGAGGAGGTACACTTTCCTAAGCTTTCCTTGACACAACCTGAGAGACCATTCAAGATGGTCTTGAATGCTACTGCATTGTTCTTATTTTCTTCCTTTTCGGATACACCTTTTGTTTGATTCTTTGAGGGAACTGATCCACCAACAACTATGTTCCAAACACCTACTCCTTTTTCCTTCAAATACCCTTTCATCTCTATTCTCCATGCTGAGTAATCTGTCTCATCAAAGAGGGTAAATTCACCACATGTTCATCCATTTGTGTGTCCATGAATCTCCTTCAATCTTGTAAGGCTTATGATGAAGGCCTTATTTTATACCAATTGTTGGATACACCGATCACACCGAGAGGGGGGGATGAATCAGTGTGAGAGATATTTTACACTTCTTAGAAAACTTTAGTTAGCAATCACCATTCACACTATCATTACTTATTAATTACATTCATACTTATTTTCTTACATGTAAATATATCTCAATGACAAACATTAAAAATAAAGAGCTATGTACCATCACAATAAAGAACACAAGGAACACCATATATATGTATAAGTTTATTTTTTATTACGGACTATAATCCTTGGGTTTTATCAACACCAAATCAAATAGAGCACCAACTCTCAATGCAATACCCATCTTGCGTATCTTAACACCAACCAGTATGTGAGGAATCCAACCCTCAAGTACAAGAGCCAACTTGTAGACGAAAAACAATCTATCAAATTGTACCAACAGTCTATACCAACACAAGTGCATCAACTATGCACAACCTGTCACAACAGCCTGTCACCTCAACCTGTCCCATCAATATCATCATCCAAATATGATATGTAAATCTGTAATAGACCTGGTGTATGTTATCATAGACCTTCAAACCTTCCTTAACTTCAACAACAAGAGAATAACATTTTCATCAAACTTTACTATAATCTCACATGACTAATTTTGGATTAGTCAACAACCCTAACTTGCAATAATCATAACTATGTACCTATAATGAATAAAGGTATGAAAATGGTACACAATGTTATTTAGTGTCTTGTCTGCAATTCTTCCAGGTTTCACTGCTTGGAACCTCCCAGAAAATGATTTATAAAAAAAATGGAGTACCTTTCTGAATTATTTCTTATTCTAGATAGAAAACTTGTAGAGCATGCCATGAGAAGAATATTTTCTGTATAGATCTAAATAAAGGTCAAAAACATACTACAAACTGTACTCTAGCCAATGCATTTGGTATTAGTGAATTTGTATCTATTATTAATAAGTTATGACGTTTTTCTTGGAACACCTTAGAAAGCATCATCAAAATACTTTATCCTCCCTTGAATTTTGGCCCTCTTTACTTCTCCTTCTCTCTAAAATTCACCTTATATTTCCTTTGGTTACCTTAGTCACTTGTATATCTTCAATATGATCAATAAAATTCTAATGGGAGACCCTTTCTCTCTTATGTATACTCTCCAAATAGCTTCCTCTAGAAGTATCCACTTAACCACTTTGTCCACTTAGCCACTTTTTCCACTTAACCACTTTTTCCACTTAGCCATTTTGTCCACTTAACCAACTTTGTCCACTTAGCAACTTTGTCCACTTAAACATTTTTTCCACTTAACCACTTTGTCCACAAATATTAAACTCTCCACTTCTAGTTGCAACTAATTTATTTTTAATTGTTTTCTTGTTGCAACCATTTAACCCATGACTAACCACTTTGACTGGTCAACTTCTTCTAGAAGCTTCTAGAATAATTTGAATTCTTTGACCTTCTAGGGGCTTCTATATAACTCATGAGGTTTCTCCAACTTCACATGGCCATAACTCTCTAACCATGAGGAGTTATGTGGCATTCCACATATCATCGGAAATGGCATGACATATACTATCTATATGGAATAGATTCTCATAAAAATTCACTAATATTCATTACACTATTGCTTAATGAAACGTTGGTTCCCTAACCACACTAATGGGATACTCAACCACCTAACCATTTGGACTTCACAAATCATCTTCCCGTGAGGGATTTCACCATAAGGGGGCCTGTTTGAGAAATTTATCCAAGAGTGTCTTCTCATGATGGATTTCACCATAAGGGGACCACCTGGGAGTTTATCCATTTGGCTCTTACTATAAACCATGACATGACATCAATGATATAAATCCCTTTAATATCAACAAATCATTATGAAACCACTTGAAATCAACCCTTTAACAACAATTATATCAATTACCATATAACGAATAATCAATATATCAATGATACAAACACATCACTATGACAATACTTGACATCAACCATTTGACATCAGTCCTTTAAAATCAATGACAACATAGTACAAAATTCATAGAGCGTCAACTCAATGAATTCAATGCTTTACGACAGGACAATCGTACAATACTTGAGTATGAGGCTAGATTTATGGAGTTGATGAGATATGCTTTACATCTAAACACTAAAACATTAAAGGTGAATAAGTTTGTGTTCGCTATCAACTACAAAATTTTTTGCTAAGGTGAGTATTATGATGCCTCAAAATTTCCATCATGCAGTACACAAATATTTTATCGCTGAAGAAGAGTTGAATAGTGGGGGTCAAGGTAGGACTCCTTCCAGGAAGACATGATAGACACCACATAGAGCGTCTGATCCGTATTTTATGAGAAAAACAAAATGACTACAGATTATTAATAGGTGCTTAATACAAAATAACATAGATACAGTAAAACCGGTTTTCTATTCAATAAGGAAATAAGTTGAAACTGTAAAATGCAGCGGAAACAAGCTTGTTGGAATGGTGGCGGATTATCTCTGCGAAGATATGTGACGACTGGACTAATTCACAAGAAGATGATTACAATGAGGCTCTGAAGGCCTTTTTACAATAAACAGGAATTCCAAAAATCCTAGACATCTAAGAACCTAATCCTAGGATATGAAGCACCAAAAGTCATGTGGGCCCTGTTTGGGTAAGTTAGTACATCAACTTCCCGGGGTCGTAACTTTTGGATACGATCTCCATTTTAGGTCCATGATAGCCCATTGGAAAGGTATCGTTGAGGAGATTCATTTTGGGGGAAATAATGTGGTAATTTCCTTATTTCTCCATGTTTTCCCAAAAAATGTCGTTTAGGGCCTCAAAATGGCCCCAGAAGTTTCAGGACCTGAAAAACTGCTAAAAATAGTAAATTACCAAAATTGCTAGAAAATTGTTTTGATCCAGTTGGAAAAGGTGGGCAGCCACCAATATCCACTTGGATCAATCCTCCCTCCTTAGGAAACAATGGTCTCCATTGCAATTATTTCCCCCAGCAGATGAGGAAATTTCTGCTGAATTTGGCTCTGGGTGAGCCACTTGCCTTGGTGCAGGAGTTGCCCTGCTTTGACGACTCAATAAAGATGTATCCTTTGTTGTTTATTTCCCTTAATTTATGTGTTCACAATATGATCATAGGATGCATGTTTTATGTAGTTTAGGTTGAGCTCTGTTGGTGTCAGTGATTCCGCTACTTCTGAGGTGTCCAATAATGGTGGGAAATAAGGGCGAATGAGATCCACGTTGAACAATGGGTGTAGGCTAAGGAAAGGAATAATGTTGAGCTCAAAATCATTATCCCCCATGACCTTTATGATGGTGTGTGATCCATAACGGAGTGGGTGAAGCTTCTGATGGGGTCCTGTAAGGCGTTATTTCTACAAGTGCAACCAAGCTTTGTCGCCCACCTGAAACTTATGTGGCACCTGATGTTGATCATGGCTCTTCTTGTACTTGTCATTGGACTTCTATAGGATATACTGAACCTATTGGTAGATGTGTTGGATCTTCTCAATGAACCAAGTGGCTTTGTCAACTTTAATTGGAGCAGGAGATGAGTCGGTTGAGGTGACCACAAGGAGAAGTGAAATAGCTATGTGACCCAATGGTTGGAATCCCAACCCCACCTTAAAGGGGAAAGAAGACAAACTTCCCCGTCTGAGAGATGACCTTCCTGCATTGCTTAGTAGAGATCAAGGAAATAACACTAGGTGGGATTGCCTCGGGTATCCTGTACAATATCCTGTTCAAAGTAATAATAACAATATGAGGCTCAGACTCATATATAGCATGACGTTTCCATAAATAAGGTTGGCCAAAAATAACATCACAAACTTTGATAGTAGCAAGATCACACAATACCTTGTCTTTGAAGGGCTTGATGCCATATGATAATCGTCACTGTTGGCTGACACAGATATCGCTTCCTTGGCAGAGTCATCCAATGGTGTAGGGTTGTGGGTGTAGTGTTGTCAGTAGGGCCAGTCGCTTGATGACATCTGCTGAGATGAGGTTCTTCTGGCTACCTCTATCAATGATGAAGTGCAACGAGGTGCCTTTTACCCACATCTATGAATGGAAGAGGCACTCTCCTTCTTTTGGTTCGTCTGGTTCACCAAGATGGAGCTTGGTGGTAGCAATGGTGGCATTGGGTTCCATGTAAATGATCCATCTTCCACTTTCTGGTTCTGGCTCAGAGTCATAATCCACATCTGATTTAGATCCTTTCACTTCGGCCACCAGTGACTGCTTTGAGTGATAGTCATCAGTGTTATGCCAAGGGCTCTTATGGATGTTGCACCACTTCCCAGTATCTCTCTTTGTCTTTTTGGTGTCCTTCTTTGTTGGTGATTTGGACTACTTTCCCTGATACTGTCCATATTTTCTCTATCCTTTTTTCTATTGGTTGGGGCCGCCCTTTCCTGGATTTTATTATGAGGGGTTCCCTAGCCCAAATTTCTGCATCTTTTGTTTGAGCTTCTGCTCGATTTTGACGGCATATCGATAGGCCACGCCCAAGGATGAGATGTACATAAATTCTATTTTGGTCTGGATGTATCTATGCAGAGCACCGGGATACTTGAGCACCAGATATCACTCTGAATCTTTGATACCCAGCTTGGTGCGCAAGGTATGAAATATATTTGTGAAATCTAGCACTGCTTGGTCTCTTTCTTACCGCAGCGTGGTCCATTTGGTATACAAGTCATCATAACTTCCGACAGGGTATTATTGTTCCCTAATAGAATCCATGAAGGATTCCCAAGTGGTCGTGACTGTAAATAATGAGGGTTCCTCTATTTCTTTTTACTCACAGAAAGTTTCCCACCAATATTTCATATGGGGAACAACTTTGAGGAGCACAAAAGTAATTTTTTCTCTATCCAAAAATTTATGGATAGAAAAATACCCTTCTAGTAGATTCAACCACTTCTATACATCATTTGCATCTATCTGACCTTCAAATATAGGAATATCAAAGTTTATTTGTACCTTGAAGGGGGAGATGCCTCCGCTCAAAGAAGATGTGTCGCCTATTGGTAGTCGCTGGAGGATTTGTGCGAAGCTATCCATCATCTCATTCCTCTGTTGCGTGAGGGATTCCTCAATCAATAGTTTGAAAGGATATCCTATCCCGTCATATTTATTTTCTCCTTCCATGAGAGGTTGCTTGGGCGTGCGAGAGATTTTGTCCTCGAGAGAAACAATCTCGAGACCCAACTCTTTGTACTCTGACCTCGCTGGGGACATGCATTAAGATGACATGGAGAAGACCGATTTGATACCACTGATTTGTATTTTATGAGAAAAGTGAAATGACTAGAGATTATTAACATGTGCTTAACACAAAATAACAGAGATACAGTAAAACTAGTTTTCTATTCAATAAGGAAATAAGATGAAAATGTGAAATGTAGCAGAAACAAGCTTGCTAGAATGGTGGCGGCTTATCTCTGAGAAGAGATTTGATAGCTCCACTCATTCACAAGAAGATTATTACAATGAGTCTCTGAAGGCCTTTTTACAATAAACAGGAATGTCAAAAACCCTAGATATCCAAAAACCTAATCCTAGGAGATGAAGCGCCAAAATTCATGTGGGCCCCATTTTGGTAAGTTAGTACATCAACTTTTCAGGGTTGTAACTTTTGCATACGATCTTCGGTTTAGGCATATGATAGCCCGTTGGAAAGCTATCATTGATGATATTCATTTTGAGGGAAATATCAAAGGAAATTTCATATTGCTCCTCATTTTACCAAAAAACATCGTTTAGGGCCTCAAAATAGCTCCAGAAGTTTCAGAACCTGAAAAACTGCTAAAAATAGTAAATTACGAAAATTGCCAGAAAACTGTTTTGAGCCAGTTAGAAAAGGTGGGTGGCCACTGAGATCCACTTGGATCGGCGTCGCAACAAAAAAAACCTATTAGACAGACTTATGGGAATCGTTATATACCTAGATGACCTATATTGTATACACCATGTAGACCTAATACTAGTCATAGGACTCCGTATAGAGAACCACCAGAGTATCAACCACGTTGTCTTCAGCAGCAACATCATATATTTTTTCCGCAAAACAGATCGGGACCTCAAAACCCTAGACCAACAAATTCTTCCTCTAGAACTAGGAGCACCGACACTAAGAACAGATGTTGGACTTGTGGAGAGCCACACTACCAGAGAGGTTTTCCTATTGAGAAGGAAAGAGTTTTTGGATCAATACAATAGACAACAGTGGGAGATTTTTGCAAGTCCCATAGGATTGATGTAGTGGTGAACAACTGCCAAGCGGATCATCAATCTACAATTCTTGAAACTTTAGGTATGACAACCGATCAACAGTTTAGTGTTTTGATAGATCCAAGAGCTAATGAAATTTTTATATCTAGTGTTTCACTTAAAATAATTAAGGTGAAGGAAGTCAAACAAGATGATTTTAGTTATGTAGAAATGGAATTTGGTGCCAAGAAAAAATTTGGAGGAAAGGTTAAAGGTTGTAACATTAACTTGGGTGATTTCCTCGCAAGTTTAAACCTTTCCGTCACAATCTTGGTATCCTACAACATATTGATTGGAATGGATTGGTTAGAATCACATGACGCAATACTTAACTACAATATGAAGAGATTAAGCTTAATTGACAAGTTGGATCAGAAGAGAGTAATTGTAGGAAGAAACCAAAGAGTATCACTATGATTTATTTATTCCCTACAATTACAGAAAATCATGCCCAAGGGATGTAAGTTATACACCATATTAGTGCTTAACGAGAAAGTTGATGCGAAAAGATTGAAATACTTTCCAGTAGTATCGAATTTTGCCAATGTTTTTCTTGGAGAACTACCGGGTTTACCACCAAATAGAGAATTGGAATTTACTATAGATTTGAAACTAGGAACAAAACCAGTTGCTAGAACACCATATGAGATGTCAAAACCTGAATTCCAAGATTTAAAGATGCAATTGAAAGATTTGTTGGATTTGGGACTTATACATCCAAGCATATCACTATGGGATGCGCCAGTAATTTTTGTGATAAATAATGACAGATCATGGATGCTTTGCATTAACCATCATCAATTAAACAAAGCCACGATCAAGAATCAGTATCTGTTACCGAGAATTGATAACTTATTTGATCAAATGAAGAAACTGACCAAATTTTCAAAGACTGATTTGAGATCAAGATATCACCAGTTGTGAATCAAAGAGGAAGACATTCCTAAAACAATGTTTAAGAAAATATTTGAATATTCTGAATTTGTTGTGATGCTATTTGTATTGACAAATTCCCCAGGTGTATTTATGATTTTAATGAATGGGGTGTTCCGCGGATAATTGAACAAGTTCGTATAGGTATTTATTGACAATATATTGATTTACTCTCGGATGAAAGAAGAGCACGATGAACATATGAGATTAGTTCTAAAGTGATTAAGGGAAAACAAGTTCTACGGAAAGTCGTCAATTTTTTTTTATTATTAGACAAAGATACACTATTTCAGACATATTTTTTTTGGAGAAGGCATTGTTGTGGATCTAGCTAAAGTAGAGGCTATTATGAAATGGCCAGCACCAACAAAGGTGCAAGAGGTACGTATTTTTATGGGATTAGTAGGTTACTATAGACATTTCATCAAAGGATTTTTTAAGATATCAAATACATTTACAAAAATGAAAAAGAAGAACAAGAAATTTGTATGGTCAGATAAGTGCACAGAAGCATTTCAGAAGCTTAAAGAACTATTAACAATGGCACCAATACTGAAAGTTCCATATATGGATAAAGAATTATTGGTATGCACTGAGGTATCCAAGGAATGATTGGGTGGAGTATTGATGCAAGAAGGTCGATATATCACATATATTTCAAGGAAACTAAGAAGGCATGAAGAGAATTATGAAACACATGACTTGGAATTGTTAAAGTTTGTTTATTCCTTACAAGTTTGGAGACACTACCTTATCGGACGGAAATTCAAACTGAAAATTGATCACAATGGATTACAACACATTTTTACTCCAAGTGATTTTAACGTGCAACAAAGACATTAGTCAGAACTTTTAAGTGAGTACGATTTTGAGATCACATATATTAAACGAATAGTTAATAGAGTAGCAGATGCATTGAGTCCGAGACCTCGCATTTTCTCAGTAATACCACTAAAGAAGAATCTTTGAGAAACTATTTTAGCATTAAATATTGATGATGATTGGTACAAGGAAGTAAAAGAAAATATCAGACAAGATGCCATGACGATACCTAGATATGATGGATATTCTTTGGATAGTGATGGAATACTAAGATACAATGGCATAATTTATGTACCACCAAACAATGAATTGAGAAAGTTAATTTTGAACGAAGATCATCGAGCAGTGTATATGGCTCATCCTGGAGTCACGAAGATGAAGGCAGACCTTAAAACTTTATTATTTTGGAAAGGAATGAAAACAAATATAGTTAACTATGTGGCTACATGTCTAGAATGTCAACAAGTGAAGGCTAAACATAAACATCTAACGAGATCATTACAGCCACATGCGATTCCTGAATCGAAATGGGAAGTCATTTCTATGAATTTTATTGTTGGATTTCCATTGAGGAAAAGGAGTCACGATTCTATTTTTGTACTTGTCGACACTTTGACGAAGAGCACACATTTTATCCCCATTCGTACGACATATCAAGCAACTGATATAGCTAGAATTTTTTTAACAAAATTGTAAGATTGCATGGTGTACCAAGGAATATAATATATGCTAGAGGGTTGATATTCACTAGAAGTTTTTGGACTAGTTTCCAAGAGGCTTTGGGAATGCAATTGAATTTTAGTACTGCATATCACTGCAAAAAAAATGAACAAACTGAAAGAACAAATCAAATTCTAGAGGATATGCTTCAAATGTATGTGATGGATCGCCAAAAATGATGGGAATTTTTTTTACCATTGGTAGAATTTGCGGACAACAATAGTTATCATAGTATTATAAAGATGACACCTTATGAGTTTCTATATGGAGGACCATGTAGGACACTTCTGAGTTGGGATCAACTAGAGGATAGGGCCCTGGTGGGACTATAAGTGATCCAAGAAATAGAAGATCATACACAATCCATAAGGAAAATGATTAAAGAAGCACAAGACTGACAAAAGAGTTATGCAGATGTGCATCGTGTAGACCTCATTTGTGAGGTTGGTGATAAATTAATTTTGCGGGTGAAGCCGCATAAGAGTTCAATTAAGTTTGGAAAGGGTGATAAACTCTCTCCAAGGTTTGTGGGGCCTTTTGAAGTTGTGGTGAAGAAAGGACCTGTGGATTACCGACTAGCCTTACCTGATTCTTTGAGGTGTATGCACAATGTGTTTCATGTTTCTGTTTTACATCATTACATTTCAAATTTGTCACATGTTATTGAATTGAGTTCATTGCAAGTATTAGAAAAGGGTTCTCTCCTAGCAGATCCAATCCACATACTGGGACATTGCACTTGACAGCTATAACATCAAATAGTTGACCAAGTCAAGGTCTAGTGGGATAGTTATAGTCCACACTCTACTACTTGGGAGAATGCATATGATAAGTGTAAGCAGTTTCCTTATTTATTTTGATAGCTTGATATACAAATTAGTATCAACTATATCTATTGATTTCACTATTAGATTGTAAAACTTAAGGATGAAGTTTAAAACAAGAGGGGGCGTATGTAACATCCAGTTGCATTGATCACATTCATACATTGACTTATTATTTGAGGACACTTGTGAGCAAGTGATCCGGTTTAAAACATGGTACATTATGATTATCAGTTTGGTTTATATGTTTATGTTATGACTAAGTATTGAAATTGATAGTTTATTTATATTGATGTATAGCATTAATAGGTATTATGATGAGGTTTCCTAAGTGTGTAGGAAGTGTGGCATGATGAAGATCTTGATGGCATCAAGAATCTTCATTGGAATCTGGATTGAGTCAGGGAGTGGAATAGTGACTTTGATTATGAGTACTTGTTTTATTTACACGTGTGTTATGATCATGATTCATTTATGGATTTCATGTATATGCATTATTAATTTTATCTTTATCATTGGATGTAGGCATGGTGACACTTTCTAATCAAAATCACATATGGAGTAAAGGGTTCATACATAGATATCAAATGGATGAGGGAGAGGTGTCACAACGTCCCTGTCACAACTTACTAGCACTCTTGTCATGACCTGAAATGAAGGTTAACGACTACCTTGTTCCGAGAGGTTCATGATGCCACGAGGGAAGACTTATATAGTCACTCACGAATATTTATAAGGGGTCCGCAATAAGATAGGTTCCTTATTCCTATGTAATCCCTTAGTCTCACACAAGGTTGAAAAATGGAGTATTGACTCTAAACATCAGACAACTTCCAAACTAAGTCAATTGGCAAGTGGCACCCTTGGAGCAAGAAAGTGTGTCTTAAAGGGAACATTGCAGGAATAATTTATGAGTTAATAAAAATCTAGAAGACCTTAGAAACTAAATTGAATACTTAGACCTTGTTATAAAAGAGAATACAAATTAGTATTTAGTTATAAACTAAATAAAATAATCAAAAGTATAAGTCTATAAGTTTTGACTAAACAAGTTTATAAAATGGGTTAAGGGAATTAGACTAAATAAATTTTAGTAAAGGGAAAATGAGAATAAAAATATAGACATCTGCACATTGTGTGCATGAAATAAATAAAAAAGAATTTTTAATTAAAATAAAATATATTCATGAGAGAATGATTGTCAACATAGAGTACTATCTTAATATAATCAACCTATAAAACCTAACTAAAAGAAGAGTCTTTATCAAACTCCAATTGTAAATTAGTTAGGGGATACAGTAAAAGAGAAATTGGGGAACTAAGGGACAACTAGGAGAAAATCTAAGAACTAATTGAGGAGTGTGAGGGAAAATGCTTAATTATTTAAATTAAAAATGATTTAACATGGGAAATTTCAAAGTGTGACATATGTTGGGGGTGAATAATATTTAAATTAATTATTAAACTTTAGCTAATATTGCATGAGAAGATAAGTGTCAAACCAATTTTTTTATATAAAATAAAGGTAAGGAAGAAGGAGAGGTACCCTGGATGAATGAAATGATGTTGAAATTTTTATTGACTAAGTTTACTCGTGTGATTTGAGCTTCAAGATTGTGCAAGAGGTGGAAGCCTCTCTTTATGAGGGAAAGAAGAGTACCCCTAGCATTGGCTAGGAGGTATCAACATTGTATTGAGATTGGTAGGTGAAGGAAAGGACTTTGCGCAAGGTTTCAAATTGAGGAGTATCCTCCACCATTCACATTCTTGGTATGGTATTTATTTGGTTTTAGTTAATTTAGTATTTATTTATATGTTTAGATACCGATATAATTTGGACCAAAAAGTATAAAAACCAGGACTTGTTTGATAGTTTATATATATATATATATATATATATATATATATATATATATATATATATATATATATATATATATATATATATAT
>ML787308.1:222034-328421 GCA_009831015.1 Picea engelmannii
TCATTGTTTGGACTACAAAATACCTACTCTAATTTCATTATTGGAAGTGATGAGTTACAAGAGTTTTTTTTGTCTTATACCTTATTTTTTCTTTGGAAGTTGATCTCTATTTCATAAAGGTTCACCTCTGGTCGCTATCGACCTAGAATTTTTCTATTAGTTCATACCTCCGTCAATTTGGACAAGAGATAGGGGAGCAATGTTCATTCTCTATTGCGAGAATTGATAGTAATTTTGAACACTTGTACCTAGTATTTGGGTAACCATTGAGGAAATCAAGAACAAGGAAACACAATATTTCTCCAACCACTTTATTATTTCCTGGATATTTTCAATTGGTTCCTACCTCCACCCAATTTAAACACAACTCGAGTGTTCACGAATGTTCAGATAATATATATTTGTACTTTTCTTATAGTTCAAATCTATTTCCTTGATGCATTGTACAATGGGTGCGCCTCGTGGACCTTTTTGTGAAGCTTACTTGTCAGTTGTTTCCTTAATATAATATTAATAACTTGTGTAAACTGGTTGTGATTTTATCAAATATAGATTGGATTTTTGGGATCCAATTTTCTAATTATTTGTCTTAAGTAAAAGTTAGATGTGAAAAATAATTACATGACTACTTTAGGAGTTATAATAGGTAATTGCTTAATTTACCTTAAGGAGTTAGATGTGAGAGATGATCACTATTATTGTTTATGTTAGTATTTTTATTAATGAAATATGTTATGTTAGTATTTGATGAATTATTTGACAGTATTCTTTGGCATCCTTGTGGAGTGTGGGCCCACCACCAGATCCCTGTGCAAAAATTATTTTGTGTTGTTTCTTTTTCTGCATAATGTCTTTCTCCTATCCTATCATTTTGTTCTGCAAGTATCATCGACCTTTCATGCTCTACCACACATCGTCATAATATCCCATCGGGGACTAACTTGTATAAGCTTCTTGCAATTTGTTCGTAGTCCACTGCCCTTACCACTAGTTGTTTATTTTGTTCCATTGTCATGTTTGATGGAGCCATCCTTGTACTTAGAAACTTCACAATGTCTCGAAAGTAGTCATCCACCATTTAAACAAAAAATAATAGTGCATCTGGAAAAATGTTGTCTAGATTTCTTGCATCTCCCCCTAATAGTATGTGTGGTAAGTGATATGATCCTGCATTCAACTTCCCTGGTCTAACAATAACTTCAAAGTCGTATTCATGGAATAATAGCAACCATTTTAATATTGTCCCCCCCAACACTGGTTTGTTCACTAAGTATTTTAGAGCATAATGGTTTTTGTACATATTAAAATGTGAACCCAACAAGTAATGTCTAAACTTCTTCAAACCATATACCATCGTCAGTCCTTCTCATTCGGTCATGGTATAATTATTTTCTGTTATTGATAGTTTCTTTCTTATGAAGGAAATTGGACAGTCTATGTCTCATTCTTCTAGTTGAGATAATATTGCACCTAAAGCAATGGGCGAAGCATCCACATGAACAAGGAACTCTTTTTTCCATTCTGGGAATATCAAAATCAGCACAGTCACTAGCTTTTGTTTCAATGTATCTAGTCCTTTCTGGCAGTCCTCATTCCACTGGAACTTTCCTTTTTTTTTCAATAATTTCTCCATCATTGTTGTAATCTACACATAACCCTTGATAAACTTCATGTAATATCCTATGTGACCGAGTGTTTCTCTCAACTTTCTGACTAATGTGGGTGGTTGTAAATCCAGGACAACTACAATATTCACAGGATCCACGATTAATCCATGTTTACACACCACATGTCCCAAAAAAATTCCAAATGGTGCTCAAAAAACAAATTTATTCAAATTTAGGGAAATAATGTCATTGTCTACACCTATACAACATCAATCTTAATAATTTGATGTGATCCCTTAATAGGATAAACATAGTCCAATCATTCTGGTATACTTCCAAGAACTTATGAATAAATTCCTTAAATACTACAACAACTACTCTTGAAAACATTGCAGGTGCATCCTTTAATTCAAAAGGAATCATTGTATATTAGTAACTTCCCCATTATGTTGCAAAGGTAGTTTTGTTCCTACCTTCCTATGTAATTTTAATTTGATGATAGCCTGAGAAGCCATCTATGAAAGAATAGGTATCTCTTCCCCCTACATTCTCTATTACTTCATCTATGAATGGTGTAAAAAATGGGTCATGTAGGCATACATTGTTCAACTTCCTTGGATCCACTCAAATCCAAATTCCTCCTATTTTTTTATCTTTCACCACCATTGGAATTATCCATTCTGACTCCTCAATTGGTTTAATGATTCTTGATTCTACCACGAGGTCTATTTCTTCCTTCACCTTCTCTTTGTGTTTTGGATTCAGTCTGTAAAGTCTTTGTCTTACTGGTTTAGCACCTGGTTTTAGTGGTATTTTTATCTCCTCTAACTAACTAAATATCCCTTTAATATCTGAAAATGAAGTTGGGAATAGGTCTTGATATTCGTGTAGTAAATCTATAATCTTTTCTATGGTTTCATCACTCCAATAATCTCCTATTTACTCAATCTTTGGGTTTTACTTTGTCCCAATATTCACTTTCCATGTCTTTAGTGGTTGTGCATATGTTGTATATCCAAGCTCTGGACCTTCTACAATGTGTTCTGCCTTTGTTTCCTCTACCTTGACATTTCGGGAATATTCCTCATCCTGAGCTTCTTGTGCAACATTGTAACATTCTAGTAATTAGTGGACTATCATAGAAGTGTTGTGTGCAATACATACATATATTACCTCCATTAACTCTTCTTCTGAGAAATTTTTGTGTCTAATATCTTGTAGCACTAAATATAGTAATGGAGATTCATGCTCTAAAGTAAATGTTACCTTAAACCTTTGAGTCATGTAGTCTCAATTTGCGGTATCTTTGTACATCTCTAGTTCCAAGTACCAATTCTTTTGAATCATATCCAATGTATGTATGAACCCATGCGTTCATTCGTTTTTTGGTGTTGCTCTCCATATATTTTCACACTGTGTCACATCATCTGTTGGATTTCCTTCCTCGATATATTTCTATGTGATATATTCCACATTGGTATCGAATCTAACTTGTATCAGTCTTCTACATTGTTTCCAATATTATATTCCTTGTTTATGTGTATCTCTCCATATGTATGGGGTGGCCTTTAAAGAAACATATAAATCCAACAATGTTAAGTGTTCACATATTTGTAACTCAAACTTACATACAAATTTTTCTATATCAGTCAATCCATCATACTTAGGTGGATTTCATAGCTTCACTCCAATCCAATGCAATGATCGAGTAATGTGGGAACACTGCCTTGTTGAGAATTCATCCATCCTTTGTTTCCAATGTTTCAATCATTCCTCTGAGTCTAGTGCACATGAGCTAATGATCCTCCAATTGAATGCACCATCTATGGTGGGTTCAACATAGTCATCAATTTACACAGACATGTACAAGTTATAAATTTCATCCCCTTTTTCTAATTGTATGTACCTCTTTACCTCTTTTGGATCGAATGGCATAGTAACCTTGAAGTCCCCTACTTCAAAGATAATTTCCATCCTCTTCAAATTAATGGTTTCCTAGTTGTCGAAGGCACATTATAATCCGATTAATGTTGTATATGGTTTTCTATCATCCATGATTTTGATAACTTCAAAATCTTCTATACTATGTACTCCATATATGTTCACATGTATCCCTGTCAATCAACCAATGGGTATTATCTCGTGATGAATTGATAATATTAACTTGACATGGGACCAGATTAAATTGGGCTTCCCCATAATTTCCCAGGTTTGTTTTGGTAACACATTCACATCGGAACCCATGTCTAAAATCACGTTGTCCATGTCATATTGCCCAATATGTGCACTCATCTTGAACTCTCCATTGGTTATTTTCTCATGCAATACCTAATTCACTACATTCTATATGGTATGAATTTTCATTTATTATCCACAGTGATAAATCATGTTTCATAATGTATTCAATTCATTTTCATACTTCATCATCTCTAAACAACTCTTCAAAAAGTATCCCAATGTATTTTATTTCTTTAGTGTCCCTTATGGTATGGTGCGATCATAGATGGGATGTATGCCACCCATAGGTGGCGTAGATGGTGTTGATGCTACCAAATTCATCCCCAATATCTCCTTTCTTGTCTTATAAGTATCTTTTTCTTTCTATGGGTTGAACATCGGCAAGGGCCCTACTTCTTTCTTTACCCATTTCTCAACCTTCTTTTTTCCACTAGTCATATCAATCAATGTTTTGTATCCTAATCGTGTCACAACTACTATTTTGGGTCCTTCGTCATGTATCTCTGCTGATATATTTTGAACATTTTGATTCAGGTTCTGGTTTTGATTCTGTCTTTCCTGCCACTTTGCGAGTAAATGAGGACAGTCTTATGTTGCATGTTCCTATGCTCGATAATATGTGCATGTTGTACAAGGGTTTTGGAAATCAAAAGATAAGTGTATCGATTGGTTACATATTGGGCCTATTCCTCCTCTTTCGATATTTTCTTTGCCTCGACCTCTGCCAAATCCTCTTTAGTTTGTTTGGTTAAATCCTCTTTGATTATTATATTGACCTCCTTTTTTCGTAACATTTTCCTCTTTAATTCTATACATGTCTGAAGTTCCCTCCCTCATCAAGTTGAATGCATGGAAATCCTTATCTTTATTTCCTACTGACTTAAAAAATGTACCGAATAAATTTTTTGGTTTACTCTGGTATTTCTGCAGTAATGGAAAATCATGTGGATTATGTCCTCATTTCTTACATATCTCACAATATCCTCCTCCTGGTAATGGATTCAATGCTCTGGCTACCATGTATACTACACAAAGGTAGGGAATTCATCTTTGTGGTTACCTTTAGTTCTACACTTAGTACACCAAATTGTTTCTCACTTCTCCTTCCCCTTTGTAAGCTCTTCCAATTGAATGGTCAAGGCAACGAGTTGTGTCAGGACCTGTGCCATCCCCCGACTATATTCGACGGAATATTCTTTCAATTTCATTGAAATATCCAAGGCTTCAAGATGTGATGTGACTTTTTGTTATATCAATGGGTCGCATATGCATGGAAAGAGTCCTGCAATAAACCATTCTTTGTGTTGTTGATTGGGGATTTGGAATGTTAACCTACCCATCACATCCTTGAATATATGATAAAAATCCCATACCAATTCAGTCTGCACTTGTTTGATTTCTTTTAACTTTGTAATGTACTACAACTCGTATTTTGGTTTCTTGAATTCTTCCAGAAATGCTTCTGTAGTTTCTGTTAAGGTTCTCTCTTGGCCTATTGGTGTAGCACTCTACAGATTCATGTACCATACTAGAACATGAACTTTGAACATTGTTTCCAACTACACAATATTCACAGTCTTATATTGGACATTCTTCACAGCCCGAATGGTCTCACATACAAAGAGATGTTGTTTTGGGTCCTCTGACCCAATTTCCAAAAACTCATGTAGTCTCGGTGTATTATTCACTCCTTCCATATTTATGTGTGTTGTTCCTCCACTTGGTGATACTGGTTGACTTTGGCTTGACATGTTGTTTCAAAAACTCTGACTACTACTCTTTTGACTTCCTCCACTAACTACAAGTCTTCGAATGTGGTTTCATATCTAGGTGACACACACGGGGTTATGGATTTGAAACATGATTCATCATGAATAACACTTATTGGTTCTTCTATAATAGTACTACGATGATGATCCTCCTCTTCTCCTTCTATGCATTGTAATTCTACAATATGGACATCTACATAAGGTTCCCAATAAACACCCCACTACTCTCTCTTCTCAACCTCAGTATTCAAATTCTTGTACCTTCTTCCACTTCACAATACCCTAAATTTATCTGATCCTTTTGATATTCCTTCTTCAATTTTATGCATCCTCAATACTCTCCTTTATTCATTTCATCTCTCCTACCTCCAGGCTGCCTCCTAGACAGGCTCAGTTCCCTTATGTGCATGGAGACCTTTAGTTGTTAGAATCCATCATCATCACATATTCATCACACAAAAACATATATATCCATGTACTTAGTGACTTCATAAATATTTTGTGTGGACGCTTAAAGAAATATTGTTCTACAATATTATACGACTATGTGAAATCAGTTGTGAATTTTGTAATACATCCCCACAATATACTATCCATCCAAAAATCAATTGTGTGGAAAGTCTTCTTACTTACACAATTCAATTGTATTAACAACTCAAGAATCCATCTCCTTGGTGCAATTGATCAGTATCTTCCAGTATTCTCCGCTAATCTCTCCATCCATTCAGTTAAGATAATTAGAAATTCTTCAAAGAAGATCTCTTGCAGCTCATTATACACATATCTTTGCATCCATTGTTCTTCACTCATCCAAGGGTTTCTATTCTCTTTTCGATTGAATTCTTGTTCTTTCCCTTCCATCCATTCTGAGATTTCTTTATTAGTCTGCCTCCAAAACATTCCGTCAAATACAGATTCTGGGTCCTGGAAACAAAACCATTTGTTGGCGCAAGTGTAAGACCCTAGGTTCAAGTTATCTTAACAAACAAACCCTTCAAACACCAGCCCTTTTAGCATCACCTGTATGTAGGTGAAGTCTCACTCGAGGTATCTATGGATACTGCAGGAGCCATTTTCATGTAGTGATGAGAGAATGTGAGTCAATCAACTTATTCATTATAACCTAGCTATAATGTGCTCAATATTCAGAGTCTATTTAATCCTTCATTGATTCCTACACACAATTGTGATGTAGTTTACCATATCATTGTTTATTGACCCATCAAATCTATTGTGTAACATCAATTCATCAACAAAACTATATCTAACCATGCATAATCAAAGTAGACATGGATAAACACATAAAAAAAATTCCACACACATAAACAAACATTCGATACATAATTTCACATGGTTCACCCCACTCTGGTCTATGGCCACAAATGGTTGCTTATGTATTATTCTTATTTAGGTAACAACATCAATATTTTGTATTGTGCTACAATGGATACATCATATTCAATACCCATCCCATCTAGCCTCTGCAATACAAGCTTCCTCTCATTCAATCTCTTAATTCTTAGATGTGAGCTCTAGTAAGAACTAGAGAAGTAAGAATCAAAACCCTTATTCTGCTCGACCCCTTACATATTTATACATGATATTAGGGCTAGACACCCTATGAGAACTCATCATGAGTTGGTTACAATTAATTTCTCAGGTGCCTTTTTCCTCCTTTTGCACCTGCTTTCCTTCCTTTCTTTATCTTCTAATTATGGATGAGAACCATATCAAGTGGATCATGGCGACAGCTTGAAATATGCGTAGCGGAGCACCCTACCAATACAATATGAATACAAAGAAGAGATTCATAGCCACGAGGGAAGTCTTGGGGAGTGATGAAGAAGAGGTAGAGGATCTTCGGGCTATGGAGAAGATTGAGGAAATCCTGCATGCAACATATGAAAGGAAGATGATAGGTCCAAGAATGGAAAGGAAGGCAACAATCCTATCCATATTAATGTAATTTTGGAACCCATAAACCCATGTGTGACTATTACACCAAAGAGAACACCACTGTTTAGACAACCAGATTTTGGGAGAAGAACGACAGTAGGATGTACATCTACACAAAGAACAAAAACTAGTGGAGCTAGTTTAGGCAACACTAGTCAAGGATCTACACCATGTGGAGGTATTAGTTCAGCGTTCGGAATGATAGGACATGATCCCACCATCAAGTTACCATAATTTAAAGGAGAAGCATCGGAGGATCCAAAAAAACATTTTTTCATTTGTGAGAATACTTGAGAAGAAAAAAAGATCCCAAACGAAGATACTAAACTGACACAACTATCCATTACATTAAGGGATCATGCACTGCATTGGTATATGAGTTTAGCTACAAACAATCCACAAGGGACAACCAAAACAATTGCAGACATCAATAAATTGTTGATAAATGAGTTCCAGAAGCTAAGTTCAGAAGATTAGTACATGAACGAGATGATCGAAATTAGACAAAAACTAGGAGAATTCGTATGGGAGATTGACCAGAGATTCAAGCGAATGAAGAGAAAGTTTAAATATCTCATGACCGATATGAAGCATAGGCATATGTTCATCATTTCACTACTACCACACTTAAAATACCCATTGTGACAACAAAATTTTCAAACGCAAGTAGAGGCTCTGCAGGCAACCCTGCAACTGGAAGAAAACTAGTATTAGCAGATGAATCTAGCCATCAAATAACAGAAGGAGGATCTGAATAAATTAACATTCCAACTAAACCAAAATAAGAGTAAGGACAATAAATAAGTCGTTTGGTGTACTACATGCAGGACGGAAGGGCACCACAAGAACGAATGTCCAACATTCACGTAGTATATGCCAACGAGAATGCCAAATCCATTACCAAAAGGAGAACTATAGTGAAAAATATGTAAAAAATCGGGCCACGATCCGTATCAATGCCTAATGATGTAGAAATACTAGATAGTCCCAAAGAGTTCATATTGCAACTTTTGCAAATCAGTGGGCCACAATGACAAACATTATAGAACTATGGATTTGATGGGAGAGAGGACATCGAATGAATATAGAGTGCAGGATGAAATGATGACTGGGCAAGCCGCACCATAATTTAATCAAGTTCTGTCCCCATACAACACTGGGCATCAACAATATAATACTATGCAACAACCATATAATACCGTACAACCGTAGTAAAATAGAGCATAACCTCAGTTCAATACTAGACAATACAATCAGGTGCCTCAGTATAATGCATCGAGAGGATATCGAGTGGAATACAGAGGTGGAGGATGAGAGAGAGGGGGTTTTGGAAGAGGTATATGACTAGTGGTATGTCACAATTTCCAACAACCGGGAATTTCCACTCCTACCAACAACATGTATGTATTGTCATGCATCAGACCATGATACAGAAGAATGTCTAACACAATTAGTAAAGATACAAGAAAAGAGGAACCAAAACAAATAGAATGTTTAGTGGATTTCATTTGAAGTGAGAAACAAAGGATGAAACATCAACATAGTTACCCATGGAGGAGCTAAAACAGGAAACAACAAAGTCTGAAAAGAGCCAGTACAACACCAGTGGGTGAAGAAGAACATCGAACCAAGGAAGCAGTTCGATGTGTAGAATGATAAGGAGATATTTAAGAAAGCCAGACATGAATTTCATAAGGATGAAATGGCATCAACTTCAACTGCGTAAAAAAGAAAGGAAGCACCAGAGTACGATATGCCTCCATTATTAGATCATACCAAGAAAATGAAATCCATGGGACAAGTAAGTACAATCAAAGGCTTTTTGCAGTCATGTGTAAAAGTATTGACCGATCCATCATCTGTCAAAATATTGAAAAACATATTATAAAGATGTAGTATAGAGACGAAAGGAAAACTAGAACAAAAACCCGTCAATCACCTAGATACAAGGAGAAGAACAAGTAGGGAGTTCAGAATGAATGCCAACATTGGAGATTTCAACACGGGAGATATCATACTAGATCTAGGATCTGAAGTGAATGTATTACCAAAGAAGACATGGAAATGTATGGGAGAGCCCACATTAGGATACTCACCTGTTCAACTAAAACTATTAAATCAACACAGAGTCCTACTAATTGGTAGATTGAAAGGAGTGACAATAGAACTAGATGGAATGCGCACTAAAGAAAACTTCGAAGTGATTTAAATAGTGGATGACACAAAACCATATCCAATGTTTCTTGTTTTGGATTGGGCATTTGACAACCAGGCCATAATCAATTTAAAGAAAAAATGACATTTGAGTCAGGGGAATACAAGATCATCGCACCATTAGACCCATCAGAAGGGGAAAGGTTTGTAGAACCCACTTGCTTATACTTAGAGTAAATCATCTAGTTGTACAAAAAAAAATTGTGTGATGAATATTATGTAAACCCAACTGTATATGGGATACTTAGTTGGTAGAGAATTAATTCATGTGTGGCAGACTCAAATACCGGTTTGGAGAATTGGCAAAAAAGGATACACAAAGTTTCCATGAGAATATGTGCACGAATAGAATGCGTTGTAAGATGGGTATGCACAAAGATAAGGGAACCACCCAGTTTCCATGGAATAAACAATCTAGAAGTATTCTTGGCACAATACAAAGATAAAGTTTTAGAAAATCAGAGGCTCTTGGCACTTGATATCACACTCAAGGCCACACCTGCAAAATGGTGGAGCACACATAAAGAGACAATAACATATTAGTACTAATGTAAGTGGTTATTTCACATAAGGTTCGATGCAGGACAAAAAAAGAACAAGCAACAAAATTATGATGGATAGGGGGCACTAGTGGAACACTTGGAGAAGTGCAGAACATTGTGGAAAATGACACCCCCATAGGAATGGCCTCATCACTTCATACACACTATAGAGGGAATACCAGTGAACTGGTATATAGACTAGGAACTGCAAAGGAACTACGACGTGGACGGTATTACAACATAATTTTATGGTCACTTTCTCATTCAAGCATGAGAACCCTAACATCGATGCAACTCTTAAACAAATAACAGGGGTGGTATTCATCAAGGAAACAAAAATTGAGCTCATAACATAAGAACAATAGAGAAACAAACAGATAGTCAAAGAATTGATGTCATGTTACCATGTGCAAGAGGAAGCACCAGATGAAGATGATCCACATGATATTTAGATCAAGGAAGAAAAATGCGAAAGAGAAGTGGAGGGTCCACCTATAGAATCAGAAGTCATTACTGCATCGTTCAAGGTGAATAAATTCAACATTGGGACGATTGAGAGTCCCAAAATGGCTAGCATTGGAGATTACTAGGATGAGAAAACACTAGAAAGCATACCATAGTTACTGCGTGAATACAACGATATGTTTCCCACAACATTTATAGAGATGAAGGGTATAGTAGGAGAGCTAGGAGAAATTAAGATACCACTCAGAGATGAATCAAGACCGATCAGAAAACAACCATACAAATTAAACCCGATATATAAGCAGAAAGTCAAAGTTGAGATCAACAGGATGCTTGAACATGGAATTATAGAACTAGTGGAAGAGTTGGAATGGATTAGCTATATGGTAGTTTAGGAGAGAAAACAAGGAAGGATAAAGATATGCGTCAACGTGAGGAAGTTGAACAATGCATGCCTACATGACTTGTTCCCTACACCTTTCACGGATGAAGTGTTGGAGAACGTAGGAGGACATGAAGTTTACTCATTCATTGATGGATTCTCAGGCTACCACCAGATAAAGATAGCATAAGAAGACAAATACAAGACCACATTTTCTACAGAATGGGGATCCTACCAATACACAGTCATGCCATTTTGACTGAAGAATGCACCAGCAATATTTTCCCGAATAGTCATCGTCACGTTTAAGGAATTCATCGACCATTTTCTAGAGGTATACTTATATGATTGGACCATATACAGTTTGTTGAAATACCATGTAGAGGTCTTACGACTGATGTTAGAAAGATGAAGGAAGTGTGAGATATCATTAAACATAAAAAAAAATGTATATTCGAAACACTGTTTGGGATACTATTGGGCCATATAGTATGAAAACAAGGCTTATTAGTAGATCCTGCAAATATTGCAGTAATTGTTAGCTTTCCACCACCAAAAACAATCCACCAACTAAGAGAACCATTGGGACACATAGGCTACTATAGAAAGTTTAACAAAGTATATGCATAGATTATTGCACCAATGGAAATTTTTTTAAGAAAAGATACAAAGTTTCAGTGGAACAATGATTGTCAACACGGTCTGGATACACTGAAAGAAAAGATGGTCATGACGCCAACACTAGTATTTCCATACTGGAAGAAGACATTCCACTTACATGTAGATGCATTATCCATAGCACTTGGAGCTATATTGGTGCAATAAAGAGTGGGATACTTGGATCATCCTATAGCATTTGTAAGCATAAAGTTATCAAAATCAAAACAGAACTATAACACCACAGAGAGGGAAGGCCTGGCTATGATCTACTCACTAGAAAAGTTCAGATATTACTTATTGGGAAAACACTTTAAGATGTTCACTGATCACTCAACCCTTAAATACCTAGTCAACAAACCAGTGTTGGGGGGGGAGAGAATCTGTTGATGGTTACTACTATTTCAAGAATTTGATTTTGAAGTAATAGTCAAGACGAGAAAATTGAATGCAAGACCTCACCACCTATCTAGCGTTACAGACGGAGAAGAACCTAGAATTTAGAGGAAAAATTCCCGGCCACACAACTATTTTCAATCTAGATCACTGATGAATACTTTGCAGATATCATTAAGTACTTGAGAATAGGTACGACAATGTTGTAATATAACATCACCTAGAAGAAAAACCTGGTAATATGGGTTGCATACTATCAACTAATCGTAGTACACTCATACAAAATGGGTGTGTATAGAATCTTGCACAGACATGTGTTAGAATACAAAATACTATGAGTTTTAACAGAAGCCCATGAGGGAATACCAAGAGGACATTACGCAAGAAAAGCTACCATGCAGAAGGTGTTGTGTGCAAGACTATGGTGGTCGAACATTGACAAAGACTCAAAGGAGTATTGCTAGAGATGTGATGTTTGTCAAAGGGTTGGTAAACCCAATAGAAGGGATGAGATATCATTACGACCACAGGTAACATTGCAGGCATTCAATAAATGGCCAATAGACTTTCAGGAGAAAGGTACATTATCACCACGAAAGAATACCTAACAAGATGGGTAGAAGCAACACCAGTGAAGGATTACAGTGCAGAAACAACAAAACACTTCCTATTTGAACAAGTAATCACTAGATTAGGGTGCCCAAGATTTTTTATTATTGACCAAGGCACACACTTCATTAACAACACTATCAAAGCTATGAATGAAGATTTTGAATTCCATCATCAGAAGAGAACACCATATCACCCACGGGGAATTGGCACAGTAGAATCATTTAACAAAATCCTTGAGAATGCACTAACAAAGATCTGTAATGTCAACATGCATGATTGGGACCTAAAAATACAAGCAATACTATGGGCCTACAGGACTACGTGCAAGATGTTGACAGGGAACACACCATTTAAACTGGTATATTTCCAAGAAGTAGTGGTGCCATTAGGATTTCCAATACCCAACTTGTGCGTAGCAACAATTACACACATGACAAAACGAGGCACAATATAGGAGAGATTAAATCAGTTGATGACCATGGAGGAAGATCAGATCCTAGCAAGGTTCCACCGACAAGTTCAGAAATCAAGGGACAAAGCTTGGCATGATAGACACATAAAGAAGAAAACTTTAAAGGAATGATATTTAGTGATGATGTATGACAACAAATCCATCCAACACCCAGGAAAACTCAGAATGCACTGGTTAGGCCCGTATGAAGTAAAAATTGTCATGGATTGGGGAGTTGTATAGTTGAAAGACTTAGAAGGCGCATAAATTAGAGGGATGATCAATAGGAGCCGACTAAAGCTGTACAAGGACAATTGACCACCCACAACTTGAAAAGTCACCGTGTAGTTAAAAAAAAACAGGATGTTAAATGGTGACAACATACATTCAGTGCGCTGAAAGGAGAAGGGGCACACAGAATCAAGAATACAAACTCAGTGATGATAAGACCAATGACCAGCTCAAAATGGAAATAAACAGGAAAAGTAATGACCACAAAAGAAGTACGAAAATATGAAGGCATGCAGAATTGGATGTCAAAAAGGACTGACAGGATGCTACATTAATCATGCCAACTGGAGATGACAAAGGGAGAGTAATGGAAAGTACGAAATAATAGTAGGTTCATTGAATCCTCCATAAAGGTAGTGTCTTTGAAAAGATTCATATGATTCCCATACAATGCAAGGACATGGGAGAAAAGATTCTATTGCGAAAATCGAACAGACAGAGAACGAGAGAGCATACAAAGCATAGGGCGAAGCTTACATAGGTTATAGAAGAGATTGATCTCAATGAATGCCTAGATTTTCCACCATGGAACCAATGAAACAAGAAGAGTTGATCCAGACTAGAGTTAGAAATAGGGCACATGTAAAATCACACGAAAGAGAATACCAACCACCAGAGATCGTCAATATCGATGAAATCCCTTCACCAGATACTACATCGATGAACCCCACACCCGTGATAGAAGAAACCCAACAACCAACAGCTGAGGGAATGAGCATGGATATGTCGGTAGGGGAATAAGAGAAATGGAACTAGGGCAGAGGAACCCTGAAGGAGGTGCAACCATAGAACCGCGAAGGATATCCAAGAGTCAATGGGATGACTACAAATCAGGAAGCAACATTCGAGCCAGACGAATCTCAAACAATCGTGTCAGACCACCCACAAGAAGTAAAAGTGGAAGATATCATGGGCTAGCTAGAATGGTTTGTTAACATTCGACCGATGGAGTCTAGAACCTCGAGCTAGCCACTATCGAAGAAGGACAATTAACAGGTACCTAGGTCACCATGCAAGTAACTCGTCACAGCCATTGTTTTTCCGTGTATACCAGATGGGGTACCTATAAAATCAGACTTTTTAGGTCATGTAGAGAAGCTAAAATACTCAGACCATGATGTAATGGACATGGACAAGTTCCCAGAGTTCACAAAAAGAGTATACCTATAGATAGTGGGTCTGGATAAATTTGGGGAACTGATTAATCAACCACTCCAATGGGCAACGGGATTGGAAAAAATGGGTATTTTAGGTCTACTAGATCTACCACACTTTGGAAGAGGATAGTATGCAAACAATTGCATAAAACAATTGATGGCGATCACACATGGCGGGGATATATGGTTGGACAAGCTTGTCTCAATAGATGTAGAGATCATTGCACACATTACAGGGTTTCCATCCTAGAGCATGGATCCCATGCAATTTATTGATGACAAAACAAAGGAGAAATCACTCTTGGAAGAGATGAAGAATAAATTTGGCACTGATAGGGGGACATGAGGAATCATAATCAAAAGGATCAATTATGTCGTGACACACATGGGTACAAAAATCATGGCCTGCAAGTTGCTAAGAAAATGTCACAAGGAGGAAGTCCCATCTAGGTTTGTCACAGTTGAAGCTCAGTGTGCCGAGGGAACCACAGTCAGCTGGGCCTCTTACATTTTGAATCTGATTCTGGATGACTGCAAGGATGCGCAGGACCTGGGAACATAATTTCATTATTAATGGATACTCACGTTAATAGCCATCATGGGATGGAAAGAATCGAATTACACATTTTTTGCCACCAGACTCAAGTTGAATCATGGAGCGAGATATTTATCACTTGGTGTCGCACCAGACGCCAAGCATAGGAATATGAACATAGTTGTATTCGAAGGATACCTTTGCGACCTACAGGAGACCATTTCCAATCTATGGAGAATAACACTATAGGTTGTCACATGATATTGGGACATCGCCAACTTCAAGGCCGCTCGACATGCGATGTGGATACATGCGTCGAAGGACCCCAATAAATAGTGGCTGCAATTGTGCTACTGCATTACGAAGGGTGACATCGATATGGTTATCAAATATTGGGAGGACGACTAGAAGATCCTAGTCCTCACCCAAGATATACCTTTAGGGACAAGAGAAGAGGAGACAGGGTAGGAAGAAACAAAAACTAAATAAGTCCCAGTTACCAAGAAACAAAGGATGGGCCAGACCAAAAAAAAGCATACAAATGAAGGGACAACTAAGACAGGGACCTAGAAGGCGAATAAGAATGATATGTAGCCGGGCCAAGAAAAATAGAAACAGGTTGAGGCAACGTAGTGGACTACACCGAGTCCCAAAAAAACAAGAACCAGGCCTGACTAAGAGACCATCCACTTATACGAGGGGTGCACACAAGAAGATGAAGGCACAAATAACACCTCCAGAACAAATGATCATAGAGGATGATGCATAAATTGTAGCCCGAATGGTTCAAGATTGTATATCCGAGGATTTTGACAATGTTGTGCACCACAAGAATAGAATTCAAAAGAAGCTAGCATACATGCGACAGTTCCTCAGGCAGATAGGAGAAGCATAGGCAGCAGGAAACAACATAGGAATAGGGCCATCAACATCACAGACAGGAGAAGAACCTGAAAAAAAGTGAGGGAGATATAGTCCACACACTACCACAACCGAGCGCAAGACTCCACATTACACCTAGAATGTTTTGCAAGAATGAGATCATGGGTTATAAACCCCTAAAGGACTTAGCTCAAATACAATTTGTATTGTCGTAGATACCATCCAAATCTCTACACAAATTATAGGTTAGCATTACCCACGAAGTACAGTCTCGTGCATGCACAGACATAATAGAATTACAACAGAAAAAGGAGAAACAGGATGCATTGGAATTGATACATGACTAGGATAAGATCAAAAACCAAGAGGAGAGGGAGCACGCAAGTGGATTGGAAAAAAAAATGGCTAGAACATATGAGAAGATTCCAAAGACTGCACAGAAAGATGAACTCACAGCAACAGAGAAGATTGATCAGATTGCATAGGAAATCGATCAATATCAGAAGGAGATAGAGAATATCTATGAGCATCTCACACCTACTACCCCACTAGAGGTAAGGTAACAAAGGAAGCAAGAGGGAACAACGCAACTACAGGAGATAGAGAAACAACTCAATGCAAAAACTGACTTGTTCGATAAAGAATCACAACTCTCGACGAATCTAGAAGAGGATCAACAAGTCCAACAGTGGGTCAGGCAAGAATAAAGGATAAGTGGTGCTATCCATGACCTCAAGCAGAGGCATAAGACAATGTCCATCACGGAGCACGTTAAAGGGGCATAGGATATGATGAAACTACACGTATAACTCACCACTACGCAAACACAGAAAAAGGAGTGCCAGTCTCAAATGGAACCGCTACAAGAGCAGGTAGCAGAAGTCATTGCATAAGGAGAGGAATCCAATATATATATGGCACATATCGAGGCAGAGTGCGCAGGGTTGATGAGTGACGAGATTGCATTCCAAATAGTAGATACACTCAATAAGAGGACGACGTAGGCTCAAACACAAGCAACAGAACTCAAGGAGAAGTTCCAAGCGATCATCAGGGAGATCAATGAAGTGCACAAAGGTTAGGGGGCTCGAGACAAGACACAAGTCAATGTTTGGGGCATGTTTGAAGTAGGACAAAGAGGAAAGAAAGGCGATTTTGGGAAAGAAGTCATGCACAAGGAAAGCGAGAGATGGAAGGAAGAGTAGCACATGCACATGCAGGGAAGACCTAATGACTACAGGGTTAGGGTTTTGGCAATATATTGTAATGTCTAGCAAGCCATGAATGTATAAATATAGATACCTAGGTCTCATAGAGGAGATAATGAAGAGAGATATTGAGATATGAAGAGATGGATGCAAGGATATTATGTAATATTTTTTTGTATGACCTAATTTTGTAAGTTGTTGAGCTAGAGAGGAATGAGAAGGGTTAGATCACAGGCTGAGGAGCCTGGTGTGATCTAGTCCACCCCAAAATAGATCTTAACTCAACTAAGAAGAGTTGTAAAGCATGCGACGTTGTAGTTTCAAAACGACTATAATAAAAGAGCCAAGAGCCAAATCTTTGTGGACATAGCCCGGGGGGGGTGAACCACGGTAACACCTATGTTATGTGATTGAATTCACGAGTTTATTTATTTTATTCAGTAGATATTTTTATGCTAAATGAATGAGTTTTTATATTCCCTTCATAATCGTAAATGATGGTGTGATGGTGTATTTCATTAAGAAGATACAATAGAACTCTAAGCATATAGATCTCAGATTCACCACTCAATCCTAGGCTGCAAACACATGAGTATTGCAGCTGCCCATTAAGAGTATATCGGGTGAGACGACGTTGTGCACCCTATGCGCTGCATTTCCCTCTGGTTTACGAAGAGGGATGATATTTTTAGAGGCTTTGTTGGAACCCCAAACAGACATGAAACCTGGGTCACTCATTACAAACTTAGATAAGATATATATAAGTTAAAACAACATGAAGTGATCTAGCATGAGTAGTAATAGACCAATGTGATCTTTGAGTAAAATGTATATAGTCCAATCATCTAGGAATACCTTGAGAAATTTATGAATAAAGTCACAGAATGTTGGAATCATTATCCGAGAGAATACCACTGCGGAATTCTTGAGCCAAAAAGGCATAACATTATAGGCAAATGATCCCCACTCAATAGTGAAGGTATTTTTATTCTTGTATTCCTCGGTAATTATCACTTAGCCATACCCATAAAACCCATCTTTAAAAGAATAGGCTTAGTTCCCCACTACTTGATCCAAAAATTCATCACTAAAGGAAGTAGGAAAAGGGTCACATGTGAAAGATGATTTTAAACTTCTGTAATCCACATAGACTCTAATATCATCCTTACCCTTATTACTTTTTATTATGATAGGGATGATCCACTCATCCTCGTACACTAGAAAAATGAGCCCAATGGCCAACATTCTATTATTTTCCTTCTTCAATTTAACTTTTACTCTAGGATTTAGCTGATATGTCCTGTGTTTGATTGGATTTGAGTTAGGATTTAACTCTATATTCATCTCCCCTAAATCGCCTTTAATCCCTTTTAGCTATGAAATTATTGTAGGGAATAGGTCTTCATACTCCTGCAACAAAGCTTGTCTCTTTGTCATGGTCTATTCATCCCAATAGTCCCCAATGGATGCCATATTAAGATGATCCCCAGTTCTTATATTTACTACTTTCAACTTCATGAGTTTAGTATAGGAATTGTTAACATCATCTGAAATAGTTTCTTTAACATCTCTAGTCCCTTCAAATTCCTGAAATGTTAAATGCCTAAGTTCCTCAAGGTCTTTAGGATCTCCTAGATCTTTATCAATATTATGGCAATCCATGGGTATTCATGCAAGGGATGGGTAAAGGATATGATGAAGGCTGTATTCATGTTTATGATATATTGTAATAGGATATAAATGATTAAATTCATCACTAAATATCATTTTCTTAATCTATTTCAAAACTAGAGTGATTTCTAGCGACTTACCCAAAAATGAGAGTTCTTGGCAGAAATTTCCTTGAAGCCTCATCATGCACATATCAACCACTTGGAATCTGTATTAGGAGGTGATAAAAGAGATGTACCCAAAATTGAGAAGGAATTATCATATCTTCTCATACCTTAATGCAATGCACAACATTCTCCTTTAGATCAGACAACCCCTCATATCATTCTAGAGTCAATATTTGATGCTTTGACTTCTAGTCCTTACATGACTGGTTGACCTATGAGGGAAGGATAAATAGGTATTCAAAATCAAGTTTGGGTTCATCCCAAGAAGTCAAAAAATCCCTATGTGTGGTGTTGGATTACTAAGAGGGGGGGTGAATCAATAATAAAGAAATTTAATCCTTTTTAACCATATAATGCAAGTGTTATATTAGTGTAGCATTATCATCCAATAATTGAAGAGTAAATAAATAATGAACAAATGAGAAATCATACACATACACAGTACACCAATGTTTTTACGTGGAAACCCAACGTGGGAGAAAACCACAGAATGTTTTTTCTTACATGTCTTGAAGAATTACATTTATTGGAAGAACCAACTTCCTTTGTTTTCCACATGTGATTGGAAAGAAGCTCCAACCCCTTAGTTTCTTAGGCTACAACCTGAGGGAAGATCCAACTTCCAAATTTCCTAGCTACAA
This sequence comes from Picea engelmannii, assembly GCA_009831015.1. Classification (NCBI taxonomy): domain Eukaryota; kingdom Viridiplantae; phylum Streptophyta; class Pinopsida; order Pinales; family Pinaceae; genus Picea; species Picea engelmannii. The sequence goes on from ML787308.1 coordinate 241,876, forward strand.
CCAGAAGGAGGCTACAACCCCCTAAGTTATCTGGCTACAACCGGAAGGTGGATAAAACCACCTGTCCTTGCCTTGTCCAACCGCCCTGAAATATAAATGCCAAATGTAGACAACCTGTCACTGTCACTAAATCAACCACTGCCACTGTCAACTTGTCACTATCACTGAATCAACCACTACCACTATCAACCTAGCACTGCCAACCTATACCAATAACCTGTAACAAACTATACCAATCAACCTGCACCAATCAACCTGTACCAATAACCTGAACCAACATGTACCACACATCAACCATTCATCAACTACACATCAAGTATGAATCATCAAGATGTAGCAACATCATCAACTATACACCTCATGTATGTGCCAACTCATCAACTACTTGTCTCAACCATGTACCGAACATGTACCTCAACCATATAGCAAAGACATACATCAATGTAACCATAAAAAATTCATCACTCTATCCATAAACCAAATACCATAAACCCTTACATCAAATTATGTGCCACAAACTCACTATTATGTAGCCTCAACCTAAACCAACAACTTCAGCAACACATCACAACCAAAAGACCAATACCCATATGCTAAATACCAACAACAAAATACCAACTATATCCCTCAACAAATCTGATATATGCAACAATATTGAACATCCAATACCATCTCAAGAGCTAAACCATAGCTCAAAAAACATACCTCAAACAAGAGGTGCCATATCTCTCATAAATAGACCCCAACCATGTTTTTTGTTAGCCCTTGACCACGTTTTGGAGATCCTTGGTCACTTTTGACCTGTTTTGGTACTTCGATGGGCTGTCAAAGTTAGAGCGCAAGTCGAAGCAGAGATCGTAGGCTCTCGGCCCCTTGCTAGATATTTTTGGGTTTTGGGATTATGTAACAAGTATAGGGATGTCGGCCTATGGGTTTACCCATTTTTAGTCCCATTTTGTAATGTATAAATAAAAACCTAGGCAATGTAAGTAATGACGGCAAGTGTGTGATGATAAGTGCTAAGTGCAAGTAATAGTTGTTGTACATTCTTTGTGCATGCTGTGAGAGACTTGCAAGGCTAAGTGAAAGTGACTGTAAGAGACTTTGTAAAGGATCTGTTATGTAACCTATCTCGGGGAAGGGGGATCTAGCGAAGTATGCACATATCTCCTGTCTTATGCATAGTAGGATTTTGTGGCTCTATGAACCTCGCGTAGTCCACCATCCTAAATGTGATGAACATTCCACATTTTGGAAGGCACTAGGAGGTTAATGTGTGTGTCAAGCTCCTACTATCATGTTACCATGGAGGCTATCTATGGTTAGACATATGCATCACATTCGATCCGACACTGATCCATAGGATCACCAGATTGAGCATGCCGGGACCTGACCCACAAGACTTCTACCCAGGGAAGGCTACAGACCGCGCACTAGCATAGAGGATTAAAGACACATATGGAGATGTAGAAAAAGGGATGCAAGGATACAAGGTAGCTTCCATCCAGAATGGCACAGTGCACCTGGCCTATCAGTTGATCACAGGAAATCTGGTGAGAAAGAACAGACCTACGCAGGTCACAGGGTTTGTTGTTGAACTCGCCGAAAAATGTGTACAAGGACTCCAAATGAACTAGGTGAAGTACTTAGTCAATCACCTAGAATTGGATTTCCGTGAAGCTCATGATTAGGGATATGAGTTCCACTTTAGCTGGCTCTTGATCCTCACTGCATTTACAACTTGGGAGATGTCAGAATGTGCGACCTTCCTGGACATTGATTCATTCGATCCGCTCCTTCCAAAGTTCATCATGCTATGGTACCTGAGTGATATGGGGAAACAGTGGCATTCTAATGCGATATTTCATACATACTATCTCCAGTTGAAGAGGGATATTGAATTTGTCCCTCGTATGATGTCAAGCTCTCTACACTGGTTCAGGCCACTTATAAAGTTTTGTGCAGATCCACACTTCATTTACATTATTGTGCGCAGAAGAGAAAAAATAAGAACTTCAGTCAAACTATAAGATCATAGAAGAGGACCTAAAAGAGATAACTATAGACTGGTCTATAGAGCTCCTTATCCCTGCTGACCCCACTGAAATGCTTGATCCCGAACAAATTGGAAACTTAGAGGCCACTCGCAAAGTAAATGATACACCTAGAACTAGCAGAAGGAATAGGACAGAAGACATACAACAATTGAGTAGTGACTCAGAAGAAACTACTTCAAACTCACCTGGAGGAGCAGGTGATGATGAAGTAGATAAAGAATATACCAATGGAAAAGATGATCAATAGAAGCAAGGTGAAGTAACACCACCTAGGGATCCTATTGATGAGGTTGATCCCTCTAATAAAAGGAAGGTTTCCCCCATGAAACCTACTTCCTTGAAGAAATCCAAAGCCACCAGGACTAAGTTGCAGACTATGCTCACACTCGATGACTTCAACTTCATCATCGCAGTTGTATTAGATACCTCACAGGACATCTTGCAGAAACATGAAACCGAGAACGAGGATATGTACGACATAATCAAGGTTGAACTCAGAGGGGTACAATAGGCCCTTCACTCCAACTCCACAATGTCCACTGTGACCCCACCATAAAAAAAAACAGAGTTGGGAGATGAACCTACCCAACTCCGCAGAATAGCCGATGTGACCGAAGCCCGCCTTCGTCACGCACAGGAAGAAAAAAAACAGGCTACAGAGGCCCTAAAGAAAGTACAAGAAGTATTCATAGATAAACATCGGGTTGTGTAGCAGAAGGAGGATGACCTCCAAACCAAGTTTGAAGAGGAGAAATCACAAATCTAGCAAGAGAAAGAAAAATTGCTCGCAAAGAAGGTTGGAGTACAAGAAGTAGTTAGAAGAGCACTTGTCTCTATGACAGGCTTAGAGAAAAAGGTGGAAGAACCAGTGGAGAATTAAGTAGCAAGGTTTTTTGAAGCCATTCAACATCTTCAACAGAGAATAGAAAAATTAGAGCTACAAGCACTACCACACACCCTATAGGATGTGCAATACCAAAGAGAACCCACTTCCTGGAGCGTAGTTGAGAGGAGCAGAGAATTTTCTCTGGAATGTAAACAACTTAGAAGTAGAAGTGCACAAACCTATGAGCAAGTTATTGAATACCCTGAACTAAAGGTACTGGAGTCACAGCTCTAGGAGGAAAAGCAACAAGCAACAATAGTACAGGTGGAGTTGAAGCTCCTGTCAGCAATTGAAAGGATGAAGCAATCCCAGGAACAACACACTGCTCAACAACAGGTCCACACCATATAGAGAAAAGTCATGGAAGTGAATTAGAGGCTCCAACTAGTCTAGGATGAAGCATGCCAATTTTTTGAGGAGATTGAAGGCATAGGAGAAGAGTTGGAACAAGTATTCATTACAGTCGAACAATGCTTAGAGGTACCTATCAACGAATCAGTTATCCAAGAGTTCGTCGAGCAGGAGGCCTTGGCGAGGAAACAGGTTGAAGTAGTTCAAGCCAAGCTCAAGGATTTTGAAGTAGAGCTACCGATACCAGAGTGACTCGGGATGAGTCACAGGTGAGTGTTGGGGGCCTTTTGGCCCTTAACCAATTTTTGGAGATCCTTGGTAAAAGTTATCCTATTTTGGGACTTCAATGGGCTATTGAAGGCAGAGTGTAAGTCAAAGCAGAGATCGCAGGATCTCAGCCCCTTGTTAGGAATTTTTGGGATTTGGGATTATGTAATGGGTATAGGGATGTCATCCCATGGGTTTACCCATGTTTAGGCCCATTTTGTAATGTATAAATAAAAAGCTAGGCGATGTAAGTAACGACGACAAGTGTGTGATGCTAAGTGCTAATTGCAAGTAATAGTTGTACATGCTTTGTGCATGATGTGAGAGACTTGCAAGGCTAAGTGCAAGTGACTATAAGAGACTGTGTAAAGGCTTTGTGTTGTAACCTAGCTCTAGGAAGGAGGACCTATATAAGTACACGCAGATCTCTTGTCCTATGCAGAGTAGGATTTTGTGGCTCTATGCATGTAGAAGATTGACAGAAGACAATAAAAGAGAAGAAGAGTCGGTGGACATAGCTCAAGGCTGGGGGTGAATCACGTATATCCTGTGTTGCTATGCTTTGTGCGATGTATTGATGTGTTAATGTGTTTACTTGCTTAAGTTTTTTGATATAGATGAATGATAGATAGATCTATTGATGCTTTGTGCTTAATAATATGGATGAATTCTAGATCTAACCTATGTGAATGTGCTCAGTGCTTGAATATACTAGATCTAGGTGAATACTATGATGCTTTGTAATTAGGGTTTTATCTGCAAAGTAGATACTGGTTAAATATTGAGGAACTGTAACTGCTAAGTGCTTTAATAAAGTATTGTGATCACAGATCTGTGTCCCACATAAGGTTGCAGACACTGGAGCCCTACAACCACCCCTGCCTCTACCTTGGGTGAGACTTCATCTTCTTCACAGGTGTTTCCAAAAGGGCTAGCAGTTAGGGTTTTGTTGGTTCACTCTTGAGCATTGAACCCTGGGTCTTCCCCTGTGCCAACATTGTTGCCACAATTTTTCTTCCACGATATATATTCTACACTTTTTCTATCGTACTTTTTCTGTCGTGATTTTTCTGCCACACTTTTTCTACCACGATTTTTCTACTACATTTTTTCTGCTGCGATTTTTCTTTCAATTTTTTTCTCCCGCAATTTTTTCTGTCGCAATTTTTATTTCACGATTTTTCTACCAGGAATTGTATGTTGCACATTTCGTGTTTCACTTTTATCTATCAATATAACCTTCCCAAATAACCTTTCACAAAATAGATATTAAATGATATTCAATAGGTTCAAGTGTGACTAAATGAGAGAGCCTTGCCTATTATTTATACTTTCATGTAGTAACCCACTTTTCTTATTTTAAGGACTTCTCCATTAAATTTATTATTTAAATAATTTCTTCTGCAAACACTTTGACTACTTTGACCTTTTTGGGCTTTTAGATGACTCATGATGGTTATCCAACTTCACATGGCCATAACTCTCTAACTGTGAGGAGTTATGTGACATTCTACATACCACTGGAAATGGAATTACATGTACTATCCATCTAGAATAGTCTTACCTGCACATATATCAAAACTCATACCATTATCCATCAAACAAACTTGGGTCCACTACCCAAACCCTTTTGCTACTAGAATTCTCTACCAAACTTTCTTCAAGGGATGACATCAATGACAATCAACCCAATTAATCAACAATATCCCCCTTTGGAATTGATGGAAACACTCTGATGCAATACTGAAGTCATGTCATGAAATACTGAAATCATATTACTCATGCTTCCCATGTGACCATCACTCCCCATGGAACCATGCCTCTGTGTTATGCATCTGATAAATATCTCCCCCTTTTTTCATCAATGACATAGGTATCTTTCCATCCAAGGATGATCCCCCTAACTAAACTGTCCTTGGGGATACTCTCCCTGACTGAACTCTTATTGAAATGGATCTCCTAACCTAAATTGTCCTCTTTATGTTGCTTCCTCGTGTAAATCTAAGACATATAAGATAAGAATTCAAAAGCATTCATTTTGGAGTATAAATTACTTCAAGTCTTTGGTGAAGATACTCAAAAGCTTCCCGTGGAAGTAGTTTTGTAAAGATGTCCGCCACTTGTTCTTTTGTGCCCACATATTCAACTCCAATGTTCTTCTCTGCAACCTGTTCCTGTAGAAAGTGATAATTTATTTGAATGTGCTACGTGTTGGAGTGCATCACCGGGTCCTTTGAGATACTGATGGTGCTTGTATTATCACAGTAGATTGGAATGGGCTCATCATATTCAACCTATATATCTGTCAGAGTTTGTTTCATCCATAAAACGTGTGTACAACATTTTGTTGTTGCAATATACCATGACTCGGCTGTAGATAAGAATATTGATGATCTTTTATTTCTTAACAATGATACTAAACACTCACCCAAGTAGAACACGTCTCCACTGGTGCTTCGTCAGTCATCAATGTAACCTTCCCAATGTGCATATGTGTAGGCAATAAGTGATAGATCCTTTGTTTTTGGATACCATAATCCAAACTCTTATGTTCCTTTGAGATATCTGAAAATCCTGTTCACTTCTAATACATGTGATTCATTTGGTTTTTCTTGAAATTGTGCCACCTGTCCAAGTACCTGCATTACATCTGGACTAGATGTTGTCACATATATTAAGCTACCAATCATTGACCCACATTGTCTCTAGCCTGTAGACTTTGAATCATCATCTTTGCTCAAATTGCAACTGGTTTGCATAGGAATGGTAACTGGTTTGAAATATTCCATTCCAAACCTCTTTAGAATTTCTCTTATATACTTAGTTTGAGAAATAAAAATTCCTTGGTTGATTTGACATATCTGAAGACCCAAAAAGAAGGATAGTTCTCCAAGTAATGACATTTCAAATTCATTCTACATATCCTTTGCAAATTTATGCCTTAACCTGTCATCAGTACTTCCAAAAATAATATCAACATAAACTTCAATTAATAAAAATACTATCTTAAGTTACCTTGATGTAGAGGTTTATGTATGCACTTCCTTTTATGAACCCTTCCTACTGTATATATTTATCCAGTCTAGAGTACCATGCTTTAGAATCTTTTTTTAGACCATACACGACCTTCTTCAATTTACACACATAATATGCGTTCTCTGACAAATGAAATCCTCTTGGTTTTTCAATGTAGACTTATTCTTCAAGTTCCTCGTTCAGAAAAACTGATTTCACATCCATCTGATACACTTTAATATTCTTGGAGCGTGCATAAGCTAGGAAAATTTAGATTACTTCCATTCTGGCAATTAGAGAAAATGTCTCTTCAAAGTCGATTCCTTCAACCTATGTGTATAATTTACATACCAATCTATCTTTGTTCCTTGTAACCTATCCATATTCATTCAATTTATTTCTGAATACCCACTTTGTGCCAATCACATTCCTATTCTTTGGTCTTGGAACCAATTCCCAAGTGTTATTCTTCTTTATTTGATCCAATTATTCATCCATGGCCTTATTCCAAAATTCATCCTTGTTGGCCTCTTCAAAAAAATTTGGTTCAATCATAGATGAGAGTTCTAGGTGCATTTGTTCTTGTGAACAGATTCTTCTTCTAGTCTCAACTCCTGCATCTTTGTTTTCGATAATCTGATATGAAGGATGATTCTTCTATACTCATTTTCTAGGTGTCTTAGGAGGCACTTTCTGAACTTCCTCTTCTACTTCTTTCTGATACTCTTCATATTCCCCTTCTACTTCTTCTTAATCTTCATCTTCTTCTTCATAAAGTTGTTCCATTGATTCATTTTCTTCTTCCTTTAATTCGTGTCTACCTGTTTCATCAATTGTTACATTGATGTTTTCCACAACTTTGTTCAACCTCAAATTGTGACACTTGTTGATTTAGATTTATGAAGGAACATAATGAAATAAAAAAATACACATAAACGGAGAGATGCAGCCGAAGTAAAACTTCATTTCATTAACAACAAATGATTGAAATATGCTTACATAAAGAATGGAAATAAAATAGCTTGGGTGTTGGTAGATTATATTTAAGAAGAGATGTGGCGACTACTGGCCTATTAAATCCATGTTACAATGAGGCTTGAAGGCCTATATATTATTGAGAAACAATGGAAAACACTAAAAATCCAAAAACCTAACCCTAGGAGATGAAATGCTAGAATATGGGCCCCGTCTGGGTAAATTGGTACATCAATTTCTGGGGGTCGTAACTTTGGCATACTATCTTCGTTTGATGCACATGATACATCATTAGAAATATCTATTCAAGGAATACACTGTGGACAACGAATAACAAGTCTGGAGCAGACCCTTATTCGTCGAATCATTGATGCCAAAAAAACATCGTTTAGGGCCTCAAAATGGCTTCGGAAGTTCAGGACCCGAAAAATTGCTAGAAATAGTAAATTATGCTACAATTAAAGAAACTGCAAAACTGAAAGAAAAAATGGTGTGGGTCCAAGTGGAATAGGCGGGTGGACACCAATATCCACCCGGATCACTTGTATTATTTCCTTGTACTTGATTAACCAACAAGTACTCCTTTGTCCACACGAGAGTCAAACTTTCCCATTCTTCCATCTTCTCTTTTGATGTAGCATTCTCTTCCAAATAATCTAAAGTGTTTCACATTTGTTGGTATTCCTTTTCATATCTCGTAAGGAGTTTTGTTAGTGTTTTTTCTAAGCGTTACTCTGTTTTCAATGTGAACTGTTGTATGCACTGCATGTGTCCAAAAGATATCTGTCAATTTGGAATCCATTAACATTGTTCGAGCCATTTCCTATAATGTCCTGTTATTTCTTTCCGCAACTCCAATCTCTTGAGGTGTCCTAGCAACAAAGAGTTTCCTTTTTATTCCATGCTTGCTGTAGTAGTCCATAAATTCCTTTGAAGTGAACTCTCGTCCATTATCATATCTCAAACATTTTATTTTTGAATCCATTTCATTTTCAACCATTTCCTTGTAGACCTTGAAGTTTTTAAAAGCTTCTGAATTATTCTTGAGAAAGAAAACTACATTCATTCTTGTATAATCATCAAATAATAATATAAAGTATTTATCATATTTAAAACCCTTTGTTGTAGTTGGTCCAACTAGATCAATATGCATAATTTCCAGTGGTCTTGTCATTGAATATTCTTTTGATTTAAACCCGGTCTTTGTTTGCTTTCCTTGTTGACAATGATTGCATAAAGTGTTGGTTGGTTTCGTAATATGGACATTTCTCTAACTGCTTCCTTTTTGCTGACTTTGACAAGGTTATCAAAGTGTATGTGACCCATTCTTTCATGCCATAGCCAACTTTCATCTTCTTTTCCTAGAAAACACTTTTCATTTCCAATATGTTGCTAGGAGTTCTTATAGTTGTTGCAATCAATTTTCCCAAACCTTCTTTTATTATCTCTCACTTTTGTGAATCGAAAGTAACTTTATGACCTTGGTCACACATTTGACTCTCACTTACAAGATTATGTTTCATATATTCTACTAGTAGAATTTTTTTTGCCTTGGTATTCTTGTTTCCAATTCTGATTGTGCCTTTTCCAATGACTTTAGCTGAATCATCATTTTCGAAGGAGACTGATCCATATCTTTCATTTCTTAATGTAAGAAACATGTCTTTATCACATGTCATGTGTTTCGAACAACCATTGTTAACATACCAACCAAATTTATTTTTCTTCTCTTGCAGAGAGAATGTGCATTCTTCATTGCTATATTGATTCTTCTTTCTTATCCATGTTATGTTTTGAGGTTCTTGTATGTGACTGTTGTTGTTATGTTGTGGTTCTCTAGGAGGAACTATCATTCTGCAATGTTTGTCCATGTTTCCAAAGTTGTTACACTTGTAGCATTCCACTTCAGTGCTCAATGATTCAAACTTGTTGTAACTTCTTCTCTGTGGTTTACTAGGACTTCTTGGATATCCCTTTTCTGTATGACTTTCAAAGTTGTTTATGTTCCTATTTTTATCTATGGAATTCATAGATTTATGTCCAATATTATTACATGCATGACATAAAACAAAAAACACAGTTTCCTATCTAGGAGTTGAACATCTTCTGAAAGGATTTTCTCTTCTGAATCCTTCTTCTTCCTGAGGCCTATTTGTCAATTGTTGATTCTGAAATTTGAATCTTCTCGGTGGAGGAGTTTTCTTATAATATTCCTTGTAGATCTTCCTATCCCCTTTGATTGTTTCTGCATAGATTTTTGGAAATGTTTATTTCTCTATTGTTTTGGAGCTTGATCCCTTTTGTGTCTGATTGTATGCAAGTCCGGACTTGTTATGATGAGGTTTTTGACTACTGATAAAGTCATCCAATTTTTTTGAGTTGTTATGCATATTTTTCTTTTGAATATCCTTTCTTAATGTGACAATATCTGCTTCCAAATTTCCAATGATCCTGTCTCTTTCTTCTAGCTATTATTTGAGTTCTTCTTCAACTCTTTTATCTTATTCTATTTGAACCTTCAAATTTGTGATCATTTGTTCTAGTTCCCGAGTGTCTTCTTTCTTGTCTAGTTCCGCTTGTAGCTTATTGTTTTTCTTTTTTCTCTTCTAATAACTTCTATGGCACACAACAATTATTCTCGGTAGTCAATTTTTTCCTCTTCATATTATTATTTGGTGTCTTATTTGTCATATTCTTCTACTACCATGAATAGAACTCTTTTTGTATCACTGTCACTGACTTCATCTTCATCTGATGATGACATGTCTTCTTTGGTGCATAAGATTTTCTTGAAAACTTTCTTTGTGCTTCTTTTGCCTTTATATGTTTGTTTTCTGTTTGAGTAATGCTCATCATTCCTCTTCTTTTTATTATGAGGACATATGTTAGAAAAATGACCAATACCATCACAATTAAAAAAAATCAAAGGAAAATTACCTTTATATAGGTCGTTGGTTCCCTTGTTCAATCTTTTGACAAAGTTTGTCATTTCTTCATCATCTTCTAAAATGTCACTATTGCGGCTCTGTTCTTTTTCCTTTTGCTTTACCTTTTTCTTTGACCTTTTGGATTCTTTGAAAGATGCTTCATTTATATCTGGATTTTCCTTTTCAGTTCTCATTTCATATGCTATGAAGATTCCATGTAGGTCGTCCATGCTTATTGAGTATAGATCTTATCTCTCTTCTAGTGCTGATATATTAGGATCAAATATCATACGGAGAGATATTAGTACCTTTTCAAACATTAAAGATTCTTCAATTTCTTTTCCCAATCCTATGATTTCATTTAATATTTTATCGACTCGTAAGAAGTAAGCCACAATATCCTCATCTTCCTTCATCTTTAGTTTTTCAAATTGACCTATGTAAGTTTGAAGCTTTGCTGCTTTGAATTTTGAATCTCCTTCATAAATATTTTGAAGCTTGTCCCAAATCTATTTAGCGGATTTACAATGTATAACTTTGGTGTAAATTGATTCCCAAAGACTATTCAAAAGTGAATTTGTGTCTTTGGAATTATTTTTCCTAAGTTTTATTTATCTTTCATTTGCCGGCAAAACTATTGGTTCTTTGTATCTGTTAGTCCTTAAATTTGCACTTGACTGTGAGAGGGCAAGTTAGGGCATCATCGAGTTATTTCAAAAGTGTTTTAATAGTTTTTATGGTTTGGTTTTTGAAAAAGGTGGTTGAAAATTGGTTCAAGGTAATAAAATAAATGAGAAAATCAGAATAAGAACATAAAATATCCCACTGACTGGTTAAAAGGTAGTCACATAGATGGATTAAACAAATAAGGAAAATAGAAAATGAAGTTTTCAATTTGTCAACTTCACACAAATTCTTATCTCAAAATATCATTAAGAAATAAGACCATCAACCTGAAATCAGAACTTGAAAATAATCACCACAACAAATTCTTTACTATATTAATCAATAATCAAGAAAACAAATGCATTGCAGTTTTGTTAGTGTCGGAAGTCACCCCTGGATTGCAGCAGGAGCAGAGCCCGACGCCCATCAGTTTATGTCATGATTTTCTTAATGAGGTTATCAAATGGAGGTTAACTCAAACGATGTGGTTCCAACTCCAAAACTAGGCTAGGCATGCATGGGTGAGTGAGGTCTTAGATAAATTCAAACAATGAGTTGTAGTAAGGGTGAGTAGGGGGATGAATTGTATCAGAGAGATGCAAAGTTCTGTCATAAACATCAGGTTCCTAACAGACTGTAGAAGAAGACATCTAAACACAAGATCTTCTTGTTCTCAAATGCAAAAAACCAGAAAAGATAATAGTGCCACGATAAATCCTTTATCACAACATAATTGCCATAATTCGTGTGAATCAATCGATCACGAAATCTCTTAGTATAAGAATAAAACTTAGACGAGAAAAGAAAGACTGTATGAAATTACACAAGAAATCTTACATACAGACACATAACAAGAGCTAGGATATCTGTTAAAACTTTACAATCAGGAGCTTCTCTCTACCATTGATAGATTACAAAATACAACAACTGATTCTATATAGTTAGGAAAATTCACCTAATGGAGGCACGTTCAACCATCAAAGGCGTGGTGTCCCTTCAGCCAAATTTGGATGGATAATCCCTATCAGACGCCACCTTCACTGCACATGGCTCCTGAAAGGGGAGTAGCTAAGCCATTAAATGTCGAGCTAGTGTGTGCAGACTTCCTCCGACTAGTTGAGAACTCGGCATGGCTTCTCTGGAAAAATGGGTACACATGACCCTCTCGAGTAGACCGCTCGCCAGGCCCTCCATACTTCGCACTTAATGACTGAGGAGAGGTTTCAACTACCTTTCCTCACCTTCATTTATTCCAAGCGAGAACCAGGACCGAGGTTGGATCAAATGGCACTTGGAGATTGCGGTAATTCGTTCTATAAACATACATGATGCCTTTGGCCCTTCCTGAGCAGCTCTTTTCTTTCACAAGTGACCACGGGCTGTGACCACACGCTTATCCCCAAGACGCCCTCGACGTTCGCAAATGGGAAGGAGCTATTCCTTGCTTCCTGAAATCATGATAAGCGATAAGGCAGGGAGCCTAATCACGCACCGGGTGTCCCCTTTAGATGGACAACTGAGACTGCTCCTTGATATTGTGGGCCTGCCTTTGGGCGCTTTCGGCACTTCGTGCCTCGAGGATGGGAGGAGGTCGATCCTTTCTCTTTGAGGTCCCGATGCGCGAAGGGATGATAGAACTTAATCGAGCATCATGTACCCTCCTTTTGATTGGACGACCCGGAACACCTTTGGAAATACTGTGGGCCCATCATTAAAAGTGATTTTCATTTCACGATTCACGAGTCAGAGACTCTTGGTTCCTCTTCCTCAACTCCCACTTCCCAAGACGATGATACGGGCAGGGCTCCCTTTCTGGTCAGCGCTCTCCACATGTAACTGTTGTCTAGGGCCCAAGTACTAGTGCCTCTTGCTACTGGTGACCTCATGAGTTGGACTATCAGACTTTGGCATTCTCCCTTCGCGAAGTCCCAAGACGTGATGGTCAGTGACGGTTGACCTCCTCCGGACACTTTTCGTAACTCGGAATCTCGCGCAACCAAAGGGATATGGTCCGCCCTTCGAACTCATGAACCCTGAGCTCGAGAAATAATATTGCGCTTGAGCTGCTTGCGATCAACGACCCTCATAACTTCGCGAGTGCCTCCTGAAGGATTCCGACCATTGACTTCCTTAAAACTTTTAGCGCTATATTTGACGCGACTCGGTTAATCTGCGATTACCCATCAATCGTTGTTCGACTCTATCGCTGAATCCTTTCCACTGAAGAATGAAATGCCCGCTCACTTGATTTTAAGTCCGAAAAAGACTTATGTTATGCATTGCACTTGGGCGCTCCTCGTGCAACCTGCAGACCTATGTATCCCGATGCTAAAGACAAGAAATGTTGCTAACAAGTTTGAATAATGAGATCAAGCATGAAGAAAGAAAACATAGTATAAAATAATGTCTAACCATCCATATGTCTTTGCTATTAAGTGTCATATAGAATAATAATTCCTTACAAGGAGTTTCAGAATAAGTCCTTTGGATCTCCAATCCCCCCCCCTCCCCACACTTCTCATTCTACGAAGTTTATATAGAAACGATACATAATTATAAAGATCCAAAAAAAATGGATCTGAAAACCTCCTCATCTATATTTATTTTCTTATTTCAAATAATCAAGGAGAAGATCCAATCTGATCTCCAATTAAAATTGATGAGGTGGCTTGTCAATTGTTGTCCATGAGATTTTTCAGGAAAACAAATCTAGTAAATTCCTGAAAAATAGGGTCCGACAATCTCTTTGTATCTCTTAAATGGTGATAGTTGTGTAAAAACGGAGATATTTTTTTGTGAAGGGACTCGTTCCCATCAAAAACCTCTTTTGGTTTCAAAAAATTCATCACCATATGTTCTCCAACCTCTCCCAAAATTACTGACTAAAACAAGAAATTATTTATTGTGAAATAACAGAAAATTAGGCCTCAAAGATCAATTCGAATCTCTTAAAATGTGATTGTTGTGTAAAATCCGAGAGAGATTTTTGTGAAGGGGCATGTTACCAACAAAAAATTCTTTTTTTTCAACAAATTCATCTCCACATATTCTACAGCCTCTCTTGAAGAAAAAGACTAAAACAAGTAAAAATAACAGAGTATTTTATGTAGCTTTATCAGAAAATTAGGCCTCAAAGATCAATTCGAATATCTTAAAATGTGATTTCTGTCTAAAACAAGAGAGAGGTTTTTGTGAAGGGGAATGTTCCCAACAAAAACCTCTTTTGGTTTCAATAAATTCATCTCCAGCTATTCTACAACCTCTCTTGAAGCAACAGACTAAAATAGGTAAAAATAATAGAGTATTTTCTGTAGCTTTATCAGAAAATTAGGCCTCAAAGATCAATTCAAATATCTTAAAATGTGATTGTTGTGTAAAAAATGAGATATTTATTTGTGAAGGGGCATGTTCCCAACAAAAACCTCTTTTGGTTTCAACAAATTACTCTCCAACTGTTCTGTAACCTCTCTTGACGATAAAGACTATAACAGGTAAAAAAAAAAGTATTTCCAGTAGCTTTTCTGGTTCTACAAAATAATAACCTTTGTCACCAGAAAAAACTGCTTCATCTTTTGATGATCTGGTGGTTGCTCTTGTTATAGGTCCTATAGAGAATACAACAATTTTCTTACCTTCTTTTAATGATTCTTTATGTACTAGGGACATTCTTGTCTTTTGTTTGATATCTGCTTTAGCATCTTCAGAATGGTCGTCTTCTATTTTTAAATCTGCCTTAGGAAGAATTTCATTTTTTGTTTCCCATTAGGGTCTCTTATCTATGTTGGTCCTCGTCACCCTAATATCAACCATTTCTTCTTTAACAAGGGTTTCATCAATTGAAATATTTTGTTTCTGTGTAACCGTCTTTTTTCCTTTTCCTTTCTTCTGTTTGTTGGACTATGTGTTAGGGTTTAAAGATTGCATGAGCTAGCTCTGGGGCTTCTGTAATTATCTCAAGGAAGACATAACTAAATTTTTAATTAATACTTGATGAAACAGACTTCTCTTTGCATTGGTGTAGAGTGACTGCACTCTCTTTGACATCTTTGTCAAGCTTTTGAGTAGAAAGTTAGACAAATTTAAGGGATAATCACCATTTAGATGCATTAATATTCTAATGTGGTAGATATAGACTAGTGAAAATCTACCTTCGCAGGTGATATACCTATGGATAAGGATTAGAGTAGTGTGTCATTCAAGGTCTAATCCAGTTGCGAGGAACTCCCCTTCTCCAATTCAAATTTTTCTTATCTAGAAGCAGGAATTGATTGACAAACTCTATAACCACATGCTCTTTCTTCCACCATATTTCACCTCCAACCACCAATCTGCAAGCTTTAGCAATTGTCTATTCTTTCACTAGCATCAGTATCTTCCCGATATCCACCTCGTGACCATCAAAGTTCAGTGAAAACTCCATGGAGACCTGTTCGTCGTGACCTTGGAAGGTAGTGAGGAATTCAAACCAACCAACATCTCTAAATCTCTGTTCCATCTGCGGATGTGCCTCAAGAATCTCTATGCCCTCAAGTTCAAATCTGCCCACTTACCTATTTCTCTTAGGTGCGATGAAACATGATGCTACAACAGGAAATGATTGGATTATGAATTTACAAAATTCAACTGTTAACATATAACAGTTCCTTTGAGAAAAATACCTGCGCTTATAATTCAACACAATCAAAATGACAAGTGGCATGTTTAGATAATGATCTTTGGGAATTGAACGATTTGAAATGAGTCCTTTGCGGGTACATAGCGATCTGATCATGTAATGGTTTTAATCACAAAATGATTCCAAAGCTATTGTGGGACACATGCGAACTCTCAAACCATGATCTGTGTCATCATAACGAAATCTGGGTGATGGGCGCATATCAAGGCATGATTATCTTTGTGCTACAGGAATAAGGCTATTCCCATAGCGTTATTAATGACTTAGCATAATTTGAATTTTTAAAGATCAAATATGCATATAAAGTGACACATCATTTAAAACCATGTCTTACAACTCCAAGCTTAAATAAATTATTCAAAAAATTGAAATGCAAACCATAAGACACTAAAAACAATGATTAAAATCAAATGAAACCAGATAATAAAGTGCAGGTAGGAAGGGTTTATGATTAGGTTTTCTCACTAAATCAAGACAAAATTAGAGACTAATACTGGCTCCTTCTGGGGATGATGTTTTCTCTGTGGGACATCAAGAACTTGCAGACCAACGTGCCTTTATCATTTCTTCTCATCTGTGCAATCCTGACCCTCCAAATCTTCCACTTTGCAGACATCCAAAAATTTTGTGTTGTGCCTAGTCCATTGGGTTATGGAGTCAGCCAATGTCATTCAAATCTGGCCCAAAAGTTTTCAACTATGCTCCTCATTTGAAGCCAAACTTCCCCTGCCAATAGTGTCTTATATGCATCGGGCATGGAGTCTTTATTTCAAAACTGAAACCAAATACTAGATGAAAACCCCACATATTTTGAAAACTAGAAATGCTCAACCATGAGCT
The DNA here is from genome assembly GCA_009831015.1 of Picea engelmannii. Lineage (NCBI taxonomy): Eukaryota > Viridiplantae > Streptophyta > Pinopsida > Pinales > Pinaceae > Picea > Picea engelmannii. The sequence continues at coordinate 258,535 of ML787308.1, forward strand.
TATACATCTATGGTACCCTACTCTAACTGCTGAGAATAAATATTTCAGGTATATATAAATTTCCAAAAAAATAATTCAAGCAACAAATTGCTTGACCTATCTTCGTATACATAGAAAAAAACATGAAAAGAGAACAAAATATACAATAAAGAAACTACAACCAGCTCATGTTTGTTGCTGCAAACCATCATGCCAAACTTTGTAATATATGGCATTACTGAAAATAGTGACTCTATCCATATAGCAACTGGATCATAAAATTCATGTATGATCTTACCTGGTTTTTTAAAATCAAAAGGGTGCTTTTCATCATAGTTGATCTCATTAGGTTGTTGATCATGAATGTCATTTCCAAGTTCTATAAATCCATATATTGACTGCTCAACAGCTGACCAAGAAGCAAGCATCAATTGTTGTTGGAACATTTCTCTATCAGTTTTGTGATGCTCATGATTCTCCTCATCAGATCCAAGACCGCTGCCATATACTGGTTTCAATTGTTCATGACTAATGTGCAGGTTGTTTTCATAAATCTATTGTTTCTCAGCTTCTGTCACCATAAAGATAATAGGTTGCTGATAACCTTCATCAATATTGTTATGTGTATCAACTTTATCAACAATGTGTTGAGAAAATACTTGTTCTTTATACTCATCATAAACATGAGCTTTTCCATTCAAATAAAAAACTGCAGGTGCATCAAGAACAAGATCAAATGCATCTACAACTATGCAATAATCTGTCCTATCATCAATGGTATCTAGAAGATCTTCCTTAATTAAATGATTTCCATCCTTGCAAACAGATGAAAACTCTAGTTTTTGTTGAATATTCTTCTCAAATGCATCACAACAATTTTCAAAAAGACTTTCAGCTGGAAAATTTTCTTTATAAAATATATTGAAAGTATCATAAAAACTTGCAAATGAATTAATACTTGAAGCTAGAAGTGATCTGCACCAGTCGAGGGCCGCTCCCTTCAACGAGTATTTAAAAAGATTGATCTTGACATCCTCATGCACAATCTGACGTTCATGAATAAAATCATGAAAATCTAGCAGATGCTCAGCTGAAACCTCCCAATCTCTGCCTTTAAATGTAGGAAGGATACCTTCCCATTCATCTATGCTAAGCATTGGGTTTGGAAAACCAACTACATCTAAAAAATCATAAAAAACAAACCTTTGAGCCAAAATGGCTTCCATGCTTGGATCCAGTGGAGTCGCCTATTAATCTTTATATAGTGGAGTCACCATGGTGAAAGATCTGTATTCATGTATATGTCCCCTTCTTGTTCACCATCAAGAAGCGGATTTGATCATTTTCGTTCTCCCAGGGATAAATACTTCATGTCTCCATCCCTGACAATGGCGCAAAAAGATGTTAGTCCCTAAAGTTGCACTTGACTGTGAGAGGGAAAGGTAGGGCATCATCAAGTTATTGAAAAAGTGTTTTGAGGGTTTTTATGGTTTGGTTTTTGAATAAGGTGGTTAAAAATTGGTTCAAGGTAATAAAATAAATGATAAAATTAGAATAAGAACAAAAAATATCCCATTGACTAGTTAAAAGGTAGTCACATAGATGGATTAGACAAATAAGGAAAACAAAAAATGAAGTTTTCAATTTGTCAACTTCACACAAATTCTTATCTCAAAATATCATTAAGAAACAATACCATCAACCTGAAATGAGAACTTGAAAATAATCACCACAACAAAATCTTTACTGTATTAATCAATAATCAAGAAAACAAACGCATTGCAGTTTGAATAATGAGATCAAGCATCAAGAAAAAAAAAATAGTAGAAAACAGTGTTTAACCATCCATATGCCTTTTCTATTAAGTGCCAGATAGAATAATAATGCCTTACAAGGAGTTTCAGAATAAGTCCTTTGGATCTCCAATTCCCCCCCTCCACACACACACTTCTCATTCTACAGAGTTTATATAGAAACAATACATAATTATCAAGATCCAAAAGAAATGGATATGAAAACCTCTTCATCTATATTTATTTTCTTGTTTCAAATAATCAAGGAGAATATCCAATTTGATCTCCAATTCGAATTGATGAGGTGGCTTGTCAACTACTATCCATGAGATTTTTCAGGAAAACAAATCTGGTAAATTCCTGAAAAATAGGGTCCAACAATATTTTTGTATCTCTTAAATGGTGATAGTTGTGTAAAAACGGAGAGAGGTTTTTGTGAAGGGTCTCGTTCCCATAAAAAATCTCTTTTGTTTCCAAAAAATGCATCACCATATGTTCTCCAAATTCCCCAAAAATTACTGACTAAAACAAAAAATTATTTATTGTGAAATATTAGTAAATTAGGCCTCAAAGATCAATTTGAATCTCTTAAAATGTGATTGTTGTGTAAAAACCAAGAGAGGTTTTTGTGAAGGGGCATGTTACCAAAAAAAAATTATTTTGGTTTCAACAAATTCATCTCCATATATTCTGCAACCTCTCTTGAAGAAAAAGACTAAAACAAGTAAAAATAACAGAGTATTTCCTGTAGCTTTATCAGAAAATTAGGCCTCAAAGATCAATTTGAATCTCTTAAAATGTGATTTCTGTGTAAAAACTGAGAGAGGTTTTTGTGAAGGGGCATGTTCCAAACAAAAAAATCTTTTGGTTTCAACAAATTCATCTCCAGCTGTTCTGCAACCTCTCTTGAAGAAAAAGACTAAAACAAGTAAAAATAACAAAGTATTTCCTGTAGCTTTATCAGAAAATCAGGCCTCAAAGATCAATTTGAATATCTTAAAATGTGATTGTTGTGTAAAAACCAAGAGAGATTTTTTTGAAGAGGCATGTTCCCAACAAAAACCTCTTTTGGTTTCAAAAAATTCCTCTCCATCTATTCTGTAACCTCTCTTGAAGATGAAGACTATAATAGGTAAAAAAAACAGAGTATTTCCTATAGCTTTTCTGGTTCTGCAAAATAATAACCTTTGTCATCAGAAAACACTACTTCTATCTTTTGATGATCTAGTGGTTACTCTTGTTACAGGTCCTATAGAGAATATAACAATTTTCTTATCTTCTTTTAATGATTCTTTATGTATTGAGGACATTCTTGTCTTTCGTTTGATATCTGCTTTAGCATCTTCAGAATGGTCTTCTTCTATTTTTAAATCTGCCTCGGGAAGAATTTCATTTTTTGTTTCCCATTTGGGTCTCTTACCTCTATTGGTCCTCGTCACCCTGATATCAGCCATTTCTTGTTTAACATGGGTTTCATTAATTGAAATATTTTGTTTCCGTGTAACCGTCTTTTTTCCTTTGCTTTTCTTCTGTTTGTTGGACTATCTATTAAGGTTTAAAGATTGCATGAGCCAGCTCCATGGCTTCTGTAATTCTCTCAAAGAAGGCATAACTAAATTATTAATTAAGACTTGATGAAACAAACTTCTCTTTGCATTGGTGTAGAGTGACTGCACTCTCTTTGGCATCTTTGTCAAGCTTTTGAGTAGAAAGTAAGGCAAATTTAAGGGATGATCGCCATTTAGATGCATTAATATCCTAATGTGGTATATATAGACTAGTGAAAATATACCTTCACAGGTGATATACTTGTGGATAATGATCAGAGTAGTGTGTCCTTCAAGGTCTAATCCAGCTACTAGGAACTCCCCTTCTCCAGTTCGAATTTTTCTTATCTGGAAGCAGGAATTGATTGACAAACTCTATAACCACATGCTCTTTCTTCCACCATATTTATCCTCCAACCACCAACCTGCAAGCTTTAGCATTTGTTTGTTCTGTCACTAGCATTAGTATCTTCCCAATATTGACTCGTGACCATCAAAGTTTAGTGCAAACTCCATGGAGACCTATTCGTCGTGACCTTGGAAGGTAGTGAGGAATTCAAACCAACCAGTATCTCTAAATCTCTGCGTCATCTGCGAATGTGCCTCAAGAAGATCAACACCCTCAAGTTCCAATATGACCACTTACCCATTTCTCTTAGGTTCCATGAAACACGATGCTACAACAGGCACTGATCGGATGCTACAATAGGCACTGATCGTATTCTGAATTTACAAACTTCAACTGTTAACATATAATAGTTCTTCTGAGAAAAATACCTACGCTTATAATTCAACACAATCAGAATGACAAGTGGCGATTTTAGATAATGATCTTTGGGAATTGAACAATTTGAAATGATTCCTTTGTGGGTACAGAGCGATCCGATCACGTAATGGTTTTAATCACAAAATGATTCCAAAGATATTGTGGGACACATGCAAACTCTCAAACCATGATCTGTGTCATTATACAAAATCTGGGTGACGGGTGCATATCAAGGCATGATTATATTTGTGCTACAGGAATAAGGCTATTCCTATTGCACTATTAATGACTTAGCATAATTTGAATTTGTAAAGATCAAACATGCATATAAAGTGACACATCATTTAAAACCATGTCTTACAACTCCAAACTTAAATAAATTATTCAAAAAACTGAAATGAAAACCATAAGACACTAAAAATAATGATTAAAATCAAATGAAAACAGATAATAAAGTGCATGTAGGAAGGGTTTAGGATTAGGGGTTCTCACTAAATCAAGACAAAATTAAAGACTAACAGTATCCATCTACAATTGATTGTCAAATTTCAAATCCTTGTCCCTTTATATATGTTTTCATCCTTCTTCTCCAAAATGCATAGTTTTGTCCATCAAACTATGGTATTCCATTTTTATACATGTTGTTTCTCTCCATGATTTACCTTTTAGTGGTTAAACTGATTTCCGAAGGAACCTACTCTGATACCAATTGTTGGATTACTGAGAGGGGGGATGAATAAGTAATAGAGCAATGTATCATTATCAATTTTAATCCTTTTTAACCATATAATGCAAGTGTTATATCAGTGTAGCATTATCATCCAATAATTGCAGAGTAAATAAACAATGAACAAATGATCAAACATACACATACACAATACACCAATGTTTTTATGTGGAAACCCAAAGTGAGAGAAAACGACAGAATGCTTTTTCTTATATGTCTTGAAGAATTGCATTCATTGGAAGCACCAAATTCCTTTGTTTTCCAGATGCAACTGGAAGGAGGCTCCAACCCCCTAGTTTCTCAGGATACAACTTGAGGGAAGCTCTAAACCCCTAATTCTCTTTCTACAACCAGAAGGAGGTGACAACCCCATAAGTTCTTTGGCTACAACCACATGTCCTTTCCCCGTCCAACCGCCCTAAAATATCAATGCCAAATGTAGAAAACTTGTCACTGTCACTGAATCAACCACTTTCACTGTCAACCTATACCAATAACCTGTAACAACCTATACCAATCAACCTACACCAATCAACCTGCACCAAACAACCTATACCAATAACTTGAGGCAACATGTACCATGCATCAACCATGCATCAATTGCACATCAACTATGACTCATCAATATGTACCAACATCATCAACTATACACATCATGTTTGTGCCAACTCATCAACTACTTGTCTCAACCATGTACCCAATATGTACCTCAACCATATACCATAGACACAAACCAATATAACCATAAAAGAATCATCACTCTATCCACAAACCAAATACCATAATCCCTTACATCAAACTATGTGCCACAAACTCACTTTTATGTAGCCTCAAGCTAAACCAACAAATTCAGCAACACATCACAACCAAAAGACCAATACCCATATGCCAAATACCAACAACCATGCGTCAATATTGAACATCCAATACCATCTCAAGAGCTAAACCCTAGCTCACAAAACATGCCTCAAACAAGATGTTCCATATCTCTCATAAATAGACTCCAACCATGTTGTTTCCGTGATTTTTCTTCCGCACTTTTCCTGGTGCACTTTTTTTGTCTCACTTTTTCTACCACGATTTTTCTGCCACACTTTTTCTGCCACGATTTTTCTACCGCACTTTTTCTGCTGCAATTTTTCTTTCGCACTTTTTCTGCTGCGATTTTTTTTTCACACTTTTTCTGGTGCAATTTTTCTTCCACGATCTTTCTGCTGCACTTTTCCTACTGCACTTTTGTCTATCAATAATACCTTCCTAAATAAACTTTCACAAAATAGATATTCAATGATATTCAATAGGTTAAAGTGTGATTAAATGAGAGAGCCTTGCCTCTTATTTATACTTTCATATAGCATCCCAATTTCCTTATTTTAGGGAGTTCTCCATTAACTTTATTATTTAAATAATTTATTTTTCACACACTTTGACTACTTTTACCTTTTAGGGCTTCTGTATGACTCATGAGGGTTCTCCAACTTCATATGGCCATAACTCTTTAACCGTGAGGAGTTATCTAATGTTCCACGTACCACCGGAAATGCCATGACATGTAATATCCATCTAAAATAGTATTACCTACATATAAATATAAACTCATACCATTATCCATCAAACAAAATTGGGTCAATTACCCAAACCTTTGTGCTATTAGAATTTTCTACCAGACTTTCTTCAAGGGTTGACATCAATGACAACCAACCCAATTAATCAACATGTGGCTCACCATCTAGTTGGAGTCACTTTTAATGTAGTATCGAGTACTAGATTTATTTTCTCTAGAAGAACCTTATCCTCTAGATTATAAAATAAGGTTTCTTAAATATGAAGTGACATCATAAACAGGGTGTTCTCTAACCTATGATCCAATCCACCTGGAAGCTCTAATGGTCACGCAATGTCATAAAAAGTTCTCATATCTTCCCTATTTCCAATTTTCAAAATCTACCTCTGAATCTTCACCTACATAATGAATCACCAACTTATCGAGCCATCTATAGTAGGGTTAATGTAGTCTTCCCACTTCCTTGTAGTCAAAGTGTAGAGGTGATCCAAGTAATCTCTTGTATATTCTCCTCTACCATATTTTTATATCAAAGACCTTGCTAGGGGTCTAGTGTTTGAGTTACTTTCATACCATCTTTTTCAAAGGTTATGATTTCCTTCTTAAGATCTATGACAAAACATTCTCATAGGCCCTATCAATACCCAATAGAGCTGGGTATCGGTCCTTCTCCCCATGATTTCTATGACCTCATAGTATAACATTGTTTTTACTTCCACTAATTACACTTCAACATTTTGCAGTCTCCCAACTGGATAGATACAATATTGATTGGTCGTCTGCAATTAGATAGGTAAATAGATGAGATTGGGATTTCATGTGGCTTCCCAAGTATTTTGTGGTAGTATGTTGACGTCAGACCCCATATATAACATAACGTCACTAATCTCATAGTCGTCGATGTGTGTGTTTAGTATAAATTCCGTTCCATATATCTTCTTATTTTTTTTAATCCAACTTGTATTTATTTAAGGGATATTAGCAACAATCAACTCTTCTATGTGCCCTACATTATCGAAAGTCTCCTTAATCCTATCTAGAAACTCCTCAGTGAGTTTCTCATCATACAAAATGTCAAAAAAAAAATTGAACCACAAGTCAATAGTATTTTGTGATTTCCCTGGAGGGTCCTTCTGGGGATCCAAATTTTCCATGACTTGGGGTTAAACATCACAACTTGGTTCTATAACTTTCAACATTGTAGGTGTTACAAAAATAATATCATGGAGAAATAAAATAAAACAAATACATAAATAAAACACAAAAGATATGCAATACAATATAGACACAAATGTATGTGGTTCACCCAGTGTGGGAAATGTCCACTAGATAAATTGTCAGGTCCTTCATTTTTATTATCCAACAAATGAAGGGATACAACCTACAACAAACCCATTGTAACTTTCTCTTCTTTCTCTCCTAGTATATACTCTTATAATACAATATTCACTCACATACACAACCACAATAGAATTCCCTCAGAAAAGAGAGTTGTCTTCTAGGAAAAAAACCCTATCATAAATTCTACTGTCAGATCTGTAACCATATAATGAACAATCTAGATTGACTAAAACATTACAATATTTTACAAGGCAATTTTCCCCCTTCATTCGAGGGCCAACCCTCAAACCCTCTCCAAAAGGGGGATAGGCATACCTGCATGTAAATTATGAAGATAATAAGGCTCCAAAACCAACAGTATGAGGAGAAATTCATCAGAACATCTCCATATCATTATGGAATAATTCCTTCTACCTTATGGGTTCATAGTTAACACCCTATGGTACCGCCTTTTGAATCTTACTTTGATTGGGATTATCAACATTGGAACCTATTATCGCACAAATTTTAGGTTGGGAAAATATCGACCCAATCCACAAGTGTGAAACAACTATGGGAGTAACTATCCACTGTCACCTTATATAGGTACTCCCCTCGCTTTAGTGATGATAACTCACCACAAGGGGGGAATCCCAATGACCCTAGGGGGATTGATATGGAAAGTGGTATAATGGAAGTGAGAACCCCTATAATCCAAGTGTATAAGTGGAAAGAGGCTTGAAGTGAATTCTTTATGATGAAGGGTAGGTTTCCAAAGTGAATTATACATGCAAGAAAGTGTTACACCTTCCCTAGACAGGACAATTTAACAAGATACAAGACAAATAATCAATGGGACAAGAAAGGGAAGATTTATGTTCTAAATTACAGAAGTAAACAAATATATATATGAACAACAGAATAAGTAATTTACTTCAAATTTAACCATCAAAAGCATCAAATATTTATGGGAGATGAAGCACTAAACAAGTAAATATTTCCCAAGCACTTAAGCACAAAATTTGATGGTGAATTAGGGCTTCTAGATAGTGTTTTCATATATGTTTTAAGAAATCCAATTGGATTTATCAAACAAATGCTACATCATAAATATATAACCACTAACATCAACAAGTAAACCTCCCAAATTTTTTCCAATAACAAGTATATTGATAACCAAGTATTACAAGTAAATTTCAATGGTAGAGTAGTGAGTTATGAGAGAGTTTAAGAGTGTTTTATTGCAGCCCCAATGAATTATATTTTAGTTAACCACAAGAAGAGAATCACTAGGCTAACCTAGACACCTTTGTGGTTCAAGTAAGCATGCAACACTAAGAAAATATTCCACTTTAGACAAAATCAATACCTCTAAATTTTTTTCATACCAATGCAAGTATTTTATTTCTCCACTGGAAAAATGGATTAATGCCTAGTCTATTGGGTTACTGGATCTTTTATGTAAGAGTTAGGCTTAATACTTCTCTAGGGGTATAATACTCTTCGTTCCTAGAGAAAGAAAGTCCATCTAGGTAAATATAGGAGGGTGTAACCCACTTACTCCTCCTAGCAACCTTGTTAAAAATGGCTTATATAATAACAAATTAGATTAACTTAGTGGAGGGTTTATCCCACATACTCCTCGAATGGTTTTAAACAAGAAAAAACATGAAACAAGAAGAAATTTACCAAAAATTACAGAAGATTCCTGACTAATTACATAAAATAGCAAGACAAAACCCTTATTTACCGAGATATTTCATCAATATGCCAAATAAAAACCTCCAAGAAGATAGAACACCACTTTAGCCTCCAAAATAGACAAGTAAGAATCCAAAAAATTACATAAGATAAATAAATTGATTTTCCCCAAAGAGGGAGAAAATTTCAAACAATATGTAATTCTCAAGTGAGAAATTTATGTCCAAAATGAAATGATTTAGGTATCCATTTATACAATACCTCAACACAATGTTTTTCCACATAATTTTAGGTTAAAACACAAAGTAAGGAGGATTACCTCATTTACTTTTCCCCTTTACAACAACAATTTATTTTTTACACAAAAAAAAAACCCTAAATGTGACATCACATCCTAAGAGGGTGACGTCTTGGCACTTCTAGAAATTCATTGGGATTGGAGAGGAAATTATATTCCTTAAAAGGACATGTTTCATCATGTCAAACCTTCCTTCCTTCATAACTTGTGCCAAATTATCATCAATCACCACCACCATCTAACCCTATCCCTAGGGTAACTTCAAGCCCCAAGGTGTAGCGCATGGCCTCCAAAAGAAATTCGTTGGGATGGAAAATGGATAGTCAAGGCCATCTAAGGTGTATTATCTTTCCTCCAAAGGAAAATTCCATCTTCTAGCTACTCCCAAGGTGTGGGAATGGAATCGAACCTGTGGGATTCAATCCCCAATGAATGCCCAAGCTAGAATTGTTCCTCCAAACTTTCCACCACAAAGGGTGCTACAAAGACAAATGAATGTGCCCTCCAAGGGTATCAAGTCAAATATATCATATCAAATAAAATAATACCAAATACAAGAGCCACCTAAACATGTGCACCAAATATACCTTTTCAAATAAAACAAGTGCTCAAAGACCCTATTCAATTGACCAAATTTAGACATGGGAGGGGTGCCACAATGCTCTATTGGGTGAATTCATTCCTCAAGTAGGGGATGCTTCCAAGGGTGATCCTCTCTAGGTTATGTAATGGATATGAGATGGATGTGGTTAAACTTCTAGGTTTTTTGGGTTTCATGACATACATGGGCTCGTATTGTCTCATTTATGGGTGCCTTTGTTGAGGCCTAGCCACATCCATTTATCTCTTTTTGTTCTTGAAGAAATTTTTTCCAATCCATTAGTTATTTAACCATTTTTTTTGTATGTGTCACCAAGTTGAAGGCATGTGTGGTACTTTTACCTAATAAATAAAAACATTTCCCACACATACTCTACCTTGGTTAACATTTTTTTTATGAAGACATTCCAGGTTGAAGTCAACAAGGGGAACTAAAAAGGAAATGCATAGTCCACAAGCACTCTACCCTAAAAGGTGATCATTGATTAATTGATTTTTATTATGGGTCCCTTCAATTTATTATGAGAAGAATTTAATTTGTCTCAGGATTCAAGGGAAATATTATATTGCATGATGTTTCTTTCCATAGCAACTTCGATCCTATTGGCCCCTTCTTCCCATGAAATGAGGTGCATTCCCTTCTTGGATCATTAAGGCTAGAAAACCTAAAATATAGGGAATATGGAGGGTAATAAGTGATGGAAGGTGGTAAGTATGAGTGGGGATGGTACGATAACCCTTCGGGGAACCCCCTAATTTCAACCATTTCCCTAAGGGTGGCCACTTACTAGGAAATTATGACACTCTCCAAGGTGAAATAAGTTCAAAAGAATAATTTCCAGGTAGAAATTCCATAATCAAGAGAAGTTTCAATGAAACATATTTAAATGCCTCAAGTATTGAGGTGACACTTACCAAAATACTTGACTTCTACCTCATGGAGAAAGACTCACCATGTTTCAAAAACAAATTGGTCTGGTGGATGCCATCTTAATGAATTAAAAATGTATTGTGGTGAAGTGGGTCTTTATCTGTGTATGTGAACATCACAAGCCAATCTATGTCTTAGCACTCCATGTATGCAACCTGAGGGCCTTGATACATCATCTCCTTAGTTATCTCTAGAAAATGGGGATAACAACACCGATCCTTTCTCCTCACCTATTAATAATGTTAATATTGTATGCTCTCTCTTGAGGGATAGGTCGTGGCTTATAATTAATACAATTGGTACCTTGTTGCCTTACACAATCTTCCTATTTTGTGATCAATTCATGTCAATCCTGAGAGACATGGATGTTTTTTTTTGTAATAGTCACACCAAGGTATTTTTGGAAGAAGGGAAACTCTTGTGATATGTCCATGTTCATCATAGAAATAATGCCAACATGGTCCTCTTCCACTTATTCATCCACCTATAAATCCTCCACCTCCCCAACCTCCTCCAAACCCTTGAGGAGCTCCAATATGTCCGCAAAAGCATCCATATCTTGAAACTACTTGGTAGTGTTAGTAGGTGACCCATAAAACTCACAATAAACTATATTCAGAACATGGGTGTATTTTTGTAGGATTGGGCAATGTTGAGGGGAATTCCCATGACTTCAGAAAATTTCACAATATTCATTATGTTGACTTCCTTGATGGTTTTGGAAGGAATGGTACTACACATTCCCATTAAACGACATTATAGTGGCCACTTTCATGACCCCTCTCAATGTTCCTACCGGTGGGGGAGCCAATGGGCGTGGAGGGTGTCCTCAATGTAGCATCCAATACAACATACATGTGGGCAACCTACTTTAGGAATGGTCAAATATTGAATATTGCCAGTTAATTTAGAAATATATCCTTGTAGTTGCATGATATTATGGTCATCAGGTGGTCTCATCACTCACAAGTTTCTATTATATCCCTCCATCCCTTGATTTTCATAGCCTGTTCTTAGTCTCCCCCCAAAGTGGCTATCCTATGCCGGGTTAATGGGATTCGAGTTAATCGTAAAATTCCCTAAATAAAGCATTCCCTCTGGAGGTCTTCATGGATGGGTTTTGTTAGTTTCCCTATCACATCCTTTAATCTTCGGTTATAATCCCAAGAAGACTCTCCATATCTCTTTTTAATCTCCTACAACTCAGAGAGACAATGTTTCTCTAATAGTGGTAAGAGGAATTCATCTATAAATATTTTTTTCACTTGGGGTAGGGATAAATCATATCCTTGATTATTTCTTAGCTAAATGGACTTCATGCACCATTTTAATGCTCAAGCCCTCAATGTGGTATGAAACTCAAATATTTTATTTGCATCTATAGTTTTGTGAGACCTCAAGATGGCTTCACAAAGAATCCAATGATGTTCTACATCTTCATCTATTTTACCCCAAAATTATAGGTATGAGGTAAGAGACCCTTCATGTTGATGCACCATTGATGGACTAGGATATCCTATTAAAATAAATCCTAATGGTATTGGTTGTGATATAATGGAACCATTCACTACATCATTGATACTACTACTACTTCAACTTATTGGACTTCAAGGACTAGAATTAATAGAAACTACTAAATAATTTGGTGTAGAGTTTACCATATGTGAATGTGGCACTGAGGGGTTGGGTAATTCAAGGATGGTTCCTTTATCCATGAAATGAAATTCTTGGACCTAAGTGTTGTATGAGTGTGCAGTATGGTATCTATTTCTTGATGTTCTCCAACATATCTTGGTGTTATGGGATATGAATCTCTCGAACTTCCTTCATAGGTTATGGCTTATTATTTTTCCTTAGGGGTGGCATATTTCTTGACTTTTTCTTCCAAATTCACTTCTTCCCATCTACATCCTCTCAAATTTTCACCTTTCTCTCCAAATATCTCTTTCACCTATTGACTGGTCATCTTTCCATGCATCTGCAATTCCCACAACTTCTCTAAATCTCTTTTACAAATACTCTTGAATTAGATCTCCTTTTGTGAATGATCAAACCTATTCATAAAATTTATCATATGTTTTCTCCACCTCCTTCCAATCACCACAACCCTTTTCATAGCTCATTCATATCTAGCACTTTTCTCACGATGACTCCCCATACCTCAAGAACTTTTGTAGCCTAACTCATGGACACTTTGTTCAATTACCCACTCCTTGGGCATCAGGGTTTACATTTCCATTTCAACTGAAGGAACAAGAAATATTCCCTCTTCCATTAATAAAATCGTAATCCACAGTGGGATTTCTCACAACAATCTTCCTCTGGATACCTTTTAGAATACTAATTATTTCTTTGAGAAACATTAGTCGTTCTTTGTGGAAAATTCAATAATGCATCCCTCTGAGGTAGTCTCTACCCATAAATCCATAACACAAGAAATATGATGATCCAACATATATGAAGATATGATAGTTATTCAACGATCTAATTATATCATCTCTTGACTCGATCTTTGAATTATGATGCTTCTTACAACCAATCGAGCCACTGAAAGACCTCTTCCAAGAATTAGATCCATAAGATTTTTTAATGATCTCTCGAAGGTTCCGAATAAAATAAAATGTTCTTCACAACCTCAAACTTCTTTCTCCATAACTCAATTGTTGAATTACCGACGGGGGGGGTGAATCGATAATGAACAATTTATACCACTTTTAACCACAGTTTATATTCCTTTAACTTATTCAACCATGTTGATCATTTCATCATCAATATTTTATTGTATCATAAACAGTAACATCCATCAGTGCTTACACATCCACATAATACACAATACACTAATATTTGTGTGGAAATCTAATGCGGGAGAAAACCAAATAATGTTTTTCTTATATGTCAAAGAATAACATTCAAGGAAGAACCAACTCTGACTCCAACTGGAAGGAGTTCTCGACCCCCTAGTTTCTTAGGATCCAACTTGAAGGAAGCTACAACTCCATAAATTCTTTGGATCCAACCATAAGGAAGCTACAACCCCCTATGTTCTATGGCTACAACTGGAAGGTGGGTACAACCACCTAGTTCTCAGGATCCAACCTAAAGGAATATTCAACTCCCTAATTCTTTGGCACCAACCAAAAGGAGGCTACAACCCCCTTTCCTTGCCTCATCTTGTCGCCCTAAAATATAAATCCCAAATGTAAAGAACCTATCATTTTCACTAAATCAACCATTGCCACAGTCACTCTATCACTGCCAACTTGTAACATGCCAACCTAGACAACCTATCACTATCACAACAAGTAGTACCATGCATCAATCATGAATCAAACTATACCTCAACCTACATCATCAACAATTACATCAACCATGCACCAAACCTATATCTCAACCTGTACCATCAACAAGTGCATCAACCATCCACCAAACATGTAGAAATAACATGTCACAACCTATCTAAAGAACCTATCACAACAACTTGTCTCATGAATATCATCAACCAAATCATATCTACTCACCAAGATGAATCACCAAGACAACTCTGCATAATATCACCATGATGTGCATCAACCAAGACTACTCACAAAAATCAATAATATGTACCTCAATCAAGATGTTCTTCTAAATGTATACCAATACATGTATGCCACATCACCCATAAACCATGTGTCAACAATACTACTAGATTGTACCAATCATTTATCAACTATATATCAAACTATGACTCATCAAGTTGTACCAACATCACAATATCATACACATCATGTATGTGCCAACTCATCAAATATATGTCTCAACATGTACCCAACATGTACCTCAACCATATACCAAAGACACATGCCAATATAACCCACAAGAGTTCTCTAGCAATACATCACAATATCCATAGGTCAAATACCATAAATCCTCACATCAAACCATGGGCCAAACCTCATTGTTTTGTATCCTCAAGTGTGTACCAATCATATACCAATACCACTAAAAAATCCTCTCAGGATGTACCAAAATATATGTCAATAAAACTCAGACATGCACCTATAATCAAATCTTCCTAAAAGCATTCATTACAACAAGCTCTATGCAGCCAATAGTGCCTCTAAACATGTATCAAGGATGTGCCTCAATAGATCAATGATATACCTCTAGCTAGCATCACACCATCATGATATACCTATAAACAAAGTTTCATAAACTCACCGATAAAGCACTTAGCATGACCAACAATATACCTTAATATAAATCCCTCAATCCATACACTAGGGTTTGTATTATGCATCCAATATATGCCTCGATTTTATACACCAAAAATAAACCATATAACATCATCATACACCCTTCAAAACACACATACAATCATACATGTATCTTTGTTACTGACCTGAAAAATTAGATCTCAGATGTCCATACCTTACTCATCTTTTGTAGCCTATTCCTAGCCTTTTTCCCAAATTTACCAGTGCCTCACTTGATGCACAATAGTTTACCCATGAGGATTTGTCACTAGACACCCATAGGATGACACGGGAGGACCTTAGTAATTAGGGTTTTTTAGAAACAGTTTCCCTCTGCATCTCCAAAACTTTTCCTTCAAACTTTATTCGCTTCCTCAGCTTCACAAAACCTTAGATTTGTCAATTATACCTATCAATAACCTTTCAAAACATAGATATTTAGATAACTTCAAAAGGTGATAATGGGATTCAGATAACTTCTTATTTATACTCTCCAAGTGAATTCCTTTAGCGGTTATCTTCTAATTGTTTTACCCAACTTCTCTCTTTCAAGGATAACCCATTTTCAACTACTTTACCCACTTGAAAATACTTTATCCACAATTAGTAAACTCACCACTTTTTGTTGCAAATAATTAATTTTAATTATTTTCTTATTGCAAAAAATTTACCCATGATTAAATCCTAGTTACAACCAGTTTGACTAGTAAAATTCTTCTATGATCTTCTAGAATAATTGACTTTGTTGACCTTCTAGGGGTTTTTAGATAACTCAAAGGGGTTCTCCAACTTCAGAAATCCATAACTCTCTAACCCTAAGGATTTATATTGCATATCACATATCATCATAAATGACATGATGTGTACTATCTATCCAAAATATTCTCACGTACACAACCATTGATATTCATGTCTTAATTCGTGAAACAAACTCTGGTTCCATAACCAAACCTCTGGGGATACCAGAATCTGCTACCAGACATACTCAAGGGTTGACATCAATCTACAATATCACTCTCCAAGGGTTGACATTAGTGAAAACAAACTATCCAAACCAAGTGTCCATCAACCTAAACCAATTGTCCAACAATATCCCCCTTTGGCATTGATGGAAAAACAAACATTTAGGGAAAAACTTAAACATGACAATAGTCATGCTCATGCTCCCTGTGATCATTTCTCCTCAACAATGTTTATATATTTCCCCCTTTAAAATAAGTGGAAAAGGTTATATTACTTTGTATATGATACCACTTACTAAGCTCTCATTGGGGTTTCTCCCTCTGTCTACATTGTCCTTTTATTACTCTCTCTCTCTCTCTCCCTTTTACAAAGGATTGACTTCCCCTATGGATCTGACATTGTACTTTCTCTAACCAAACTTGGTTAAAAGAATATATCCCCATTATGGGTGTGTCTCCCTATATGTATGCTACTAATATTCTTTTCTGAATATCTCTCTCTGATGACTTATTTGCACTTTTTTGTGTATATAAATATAGGTCTTCTTGTACCTTCTTCCTTTTGGAGTTATTGTCCATTGGTGCTTCATTGTGTAGTCAACTGGCATACATAAAAAGAATTCAATATTAAACATTCAAAGTTTAAGCATTCAAATATTCCTTTATCATAATCATCCAACGTTCTTTGAACCAATCTATGAATCAATATGTGAACCACTCTCTGAACCAATATATGAATCCATGCTCTCATGCACTGCATATATCTCTCCAAACTTACTAATCCAAATCTGTCTGTATTTTCCATGACTCTGCTACTTAACTGTCCACAATGCCAACCCATATGTCACTATACGATCATCAAGTATTCACTACTACAAATGATCATCAAATGTAAAATGTGTCCACTGGTCTTCTCTAACTCTATAACATCAATTTGAAAGGATTCACACTGTTTGAAGGATAAATAACTGATCTCTAGAGATGTTTCCTAGACTCCCCCTATCTCATATTCATATTACCTAGGAGTCTCCAAGCTAGATGGCTCAAAAGAATACCTTGTCTGATGTAGATTCATCTTCCTCTTCATTTGTAGAGTCATCATCTCTCTGAACTTTGAATTCTCCCTTTATACATGTGGATTGATCTTTCTCTATAATTCCTGAAAGTACAATCTTTTGAACCTATTCTTTATTCACCTGTACTTATTTTCTTTCATTTATTCTACAAAACTTTATCTATCTGAAATATTCCTTTTTCTTTGTAGATTTGTCTTCATCTCGTATTATTGCCAATCTTGCAATCTCTAGGACTTGTTCTTTGTTCACTTGTTCTTCTTGTTTTCTTTTCCATACTTTCTTATATAAGATATTATTGTTCTCTTTAATGGAAGTATCGACCATGATTCTACAATCATGAGCTATGTGTCCATAGTTATGACATTTCTAACATTCATTCCTACATGGGTCCACATAAGCATTTCTTGAATGAACATTTATTCCATGAGCCGTGAAATCTGCAACCTTATGTCCAAATTTAGAAGAATAAAAATAATAAACATAAAAGAAATTTACATACCTAGTAGTGAATGGTGTAGTCCTTTTGAATTCATGCCTTGGCTGATCATGATTGATTCTTGATGCAGGAGCATCTCAAGCGAGCCAACGCGGAAGCAAAAGACAGATGGACAAACGCCAGTGAAAATTTTGAAATTACCTTGAAATTGATGCGCCATCTTAAATAAGATAATTAAGAAGGAGCGCACTTGCATAATGTAAATGGACCTTGAGCCATTTTCTCTCGTCCTTAGTAGGTAGAAGGCATTTATAGTAGTTAATGCAAGTAGGTAGAATTGAATGTGTAGATTAGACAGTTTTAGAGCGCAAGAGGGAAACAGGATATAGACACCCTCATTGTGTATTGTAACATAAGAAACATTAGTGTGGGAAGAGCATAGAAGAGAAGCAGAGAGTTGTGTAGCAGACTCCATGTACAAAAGTTCTGAATTAATACAAAGAAAGTTGTGATTCAAACTCATGGTGTTCATATATTCTCTGTGTATGCATCTTTGAATATTATGCTCATGAATGTTTTACTCTTTCTGTCATGCAATTGCTTTTATGCTATGTAAGAATGATTTCTTGTTGAATGTTTGAAATCTGAGAGGAAAGGGTAATGGAATGAGTTTCAATTGTTTCTCTATCTGAGCAAGAGTTCTTGTAAGGAGTGCAGTTGAAGTGTCCGCAAGGAGTGTGTTGACAAAAGGTTCAGAGGTTTGTCTCTGAAATCTCAAGAGAGACAACTTTTGTTCTCATTTCCGTAGAAGTGCAGTTAGGCACAGGAGCCGTGCAAAGAGTGTGTATTTTGATCAAAGTCTCAGGGTTGTGGACCTGAGTGAAGCATTGAAGGACTGCTATTGTAGGAGTGCATGGAGTCAAAGGGGTTAAGCACTTGAAAATATTTGTAAGTTTTTCACAAGGAGTGCACGCAAGAGTTTTCTGAAAGACTCTAAGTTCGAGAAATTCATAAGGATTTGAAGTCTTCAAGGGTTGTTGAAGGAAGGTGAAAAGACCAAGTACCTTGAAGTTTGTAAGAAGGCACAGTAACGAGAGGACGCAGCAGGATAGATTCTCATAGGATAAGACGGACGGTCAGAATTCTTGGTGGAGATTTCACGAAGTCCCGTGAGCCATCGGACCTCACAGAGAAGTAGGGGAGTTACAGAGAAAGCGTCGAAGGGTTCTAAGCTCAAGAGAAATAGGACCGTAGATCCAAGCCACAAGGGCCATTGGATTTACACGTGGATATTTGTATCGGGTTTTCCTAGGTGGAAGTCCCGTAAACCTTGCAATGGGAATCGCGAAATCATGAAAAGCGACATCTCGAAAGCTAAGAGGATTTGTGTGGGCGACGAAGGAGTCAGCGAGTGGACAGGTGACACACTAGTTGCTACTAGTCAACCTTGTTGATTATTTCGAAGTTCCGTGGAGTAAAGTTATGAAACCTTTGCATTAGGATTCGTGATATTGCAAAGTTCGAAGTGCCAATGAAGTGAAGTGGCATTGAAAGGTCAAAGCATGTGAGTGTATCAAAGTTTCAACAAATCAGAATTTGGGAGTCAAGCAGACAAGTTTCTCGACATCGCGATCGCCAATATCGTGATAGGGAAAATCCCGAAAGGAAAAAGGAAAGGTCAGCATTGACTGTTTCGGGTTTCGGGGATTTGAGAGACCAATGTTTGACCACTGGATTCACGAAGTTGCAAAGTCCGATCTCCCAAGTGTAAGGAAGGGATCCCGTGAGAGTTGTTGTGGGTGCAGATTTCCCGATAGGGAAATAGAAGAGCCATTTACAGTCCTTTGGTCTAGTGGAAAAGGAAAGATACAGTGTTGACGTTGACCTTCTGACCCGCGGGTTGTGGAGGGAGCGTGCATTGGTGTCAGTTTGGTATCATAGCATAGAAAGGTTCTTTTCTTTCTATAGCAGAGAAAAGGAAGAATTCACCATGCCGCCAAGGAGAAGGGATAGGCAGACACCCGATCCATCAGAGGAGAGGGAAATGCCAAGAAGAAGAGGCAGGCAGATGACAGATCCATCCATGGAGAGATAAATTCATTATCTACGATCTAGACTTGAAGACATGGAGACAACACAAAGACGCACAATCAGTGTTGGGGATCTTAGTGATTCCGAAAGCGAAGTTGAAGTTGAACATGAAGAAGAAGTTGCAGCTGAAGATGTAGCAAATGAATGTTTGATCATAGTTATTGCAAGAATGGGTGCAAGAGAGAAGATGGACATTCCAGTTTATGAGGGAAACTTGGATGAAAAAGAGCTTCTAGACTGGATTAGAGCTCTAGACACATACTTTGACTATGAAGATGTTGAAGAGGACAAGAAAGTCAAGCATGTTGTCACAAGATTGAAGGGACATGCAACATTATGCTGGGATGAACTATATGCTGATAGACGCTGCAAGGGAAAGCAGAGGATCAAGAGCTGAGACAAAATGATCACGAAGATGAAGGAGAAATTCATCCCCAGGGACTATCAAATTACTCTGTTCAGGAGGATGCAGAACCCGAGACAAAAGCTGATGACAGTGAAAGAATACACTAAAGAATTCTACAAGCTGAACATCAGGGCAGGTCATCGGGAAAGAGATGATGAAAAGGTTGCCAGATACATGAATGGCCTGAGATATGATATCCAGGATGAGATGAGCATGGTAACCATCTAGAAAGTGGAAGATTCTTATCAGATGGCTATGAAAGCGGAAGAGAAGCTAAGACAAAAGCAGGGTCAAAGAGGCGGAGGCAGAAGTCATCCCAGAGGAAAATTAGTTTCACAAGATAAATATCAGAAGCCCAAGGAGGACTGGAAGAAACCTCAAACTCTAACTGAGAGAGGTGGAACCTCACAGCAAGGGAAACATACTGAGAAAAGAGGATATTATGCGGATAACGATACTTTTCCTTGTACTAGAGGTAGAGGAAGAGGAAGAGGTGGAGTAATAACATGCTTCACATGTGGAAAGAATGGGCACAAGTCTTACGAGTGTCCAGATAAAAAAGAAGAAGGGGGACGAGCTCACATTTCCGAGGCATAGAGGCGAGATGTTGAGGAAGAATACGCTCAAGGCAGAAGATCGTTGATGATGCGAAAATCTCTGTTGACACCAGAGAAGGAGGTGGAGAGTTTAGTCCAAAGAACCATACTTTTCCGTACTGCTTGCAAGACTAAGGACAGGCTATGCAAGGTCATTGTAGATAGTGGTAGCATGGATAATCTCGTTTCTATGGAGATGGTAGAAAAGTTGGATCTAGAGACGATTGATCATCCAAGCCCATACAGAATTTCGTGGCTACAAAAAGGACCTCAGGTAACTGTCACTAAACAATGTTTAGTTGAATTTAAGATAGGAGGATATAATGATAAAATATTATGTGATGTTATTCCTATGGATTTTTTTCATCTATTGTTGGGTAGACCATGGAAATATGACATGAATGTGATTCATGATGGGAGAATGAACACATACACCCTAGAGAAGAATGGGAGGACACACATGTTGCTTCCAATCAAGGATAAAGAGGTGAGACTGGAAGTAAGCAACACTGTACTTCTCATGGGTGGGAAGGAAATTCTTACAGAGGTTAAGAAGAAGGAGGATCCACAGTTCATTGTGGTAAGGAAACCGAGAATTGTTTTGACCAGCACAAGGGTGGATGATTTACCAGAAGAGATTCAGGAACTGCTGGAAGAGTTTGTTGATATAGTAGTGGACGACTTACCTCATTCATTGCCACCGATTAGAAGTGTGATTCATCACATTGATCTCATACCAGGAGCCAGTTTACCAAACAAATCTGCGTACAGATTGACACTACAAGAGAATGAAGAGGTTAAGAGGCAAGTCCAGGAATTATTGGACAAAAGTTTGGTCAGGGAAAGCTTGAGTCTGTGTGTTGTTCCAACAGTACTCAGTTCGAAGAAAGACAGAGGCTGGAGAATGTGTACTGACTTGAGGGTGATCAACAAGATAACCATCAGGTACAAATTTCCATTGCCAAGGATGGATGATCTGATGGATTACTTAAGTGGAGCAAAGTATTTTTCAAAGATTGATTTGAAAAGTGGTTACCATCAAATCCGCATGAGAGAAGGTGATGAGTGGAAAACAAACTTCAAGACTAAAGAAGGATTGTATGAATGGCTTGTTATGCCGTTTGGCTTAAAAAATGCATCGAGTACCTTCATGAGGTTGATGAATGAAGTCTTGAGGGAGTTCATCGGAAAATTTGTCATTGTGTATTTAGATGACATACTGGTTTTCAATAAAATAGTGGCAGAGCATCTGAAGCATTTGGCTACAGTGATGCAGAGGTCACAGCAGAAGAAGGTGTTGATAAACATGAAGAATTCCTCATTCATGAAGACATAGCTCATTTACTTTGGATTTTTTATTTCTGCAAATGAGTTGAGGATGGATCCAGATAAGGTGGAGGTAATCAAGAATTGGCCATCACCGAAGAATGTTTTTGAGGTGAGAAATTTTCATGGATTGGCTAGTTTCTACCGAAAGTTCATCAGGAATTTCAATGGAATTAGTGCACCAATGATGGATACCATGAAGAAAAGACATAAGTCTTTTCATTGGATAGAAGAGGATAAGAAAATTTTTAATCTGTTGAAGAGGAAGATTACGGAACAACCAGTTTTGGTGTTGTCGGATTTCCAAAAGACATTTCAAGTGAAATGCGATGCAAGTGTATTTGCAATAGGGGCAGTCTTGAGTCAAGAAGACAGACCGATAGCATAATTCAGTGAGAAGATGAATGAAGTGAAAGTGAAATACTCCACTTACGATAAGGAGTTTTATGCTATCATATAGACATTGAAGAAACGGAGACATTACTTGATCCCGAAAGAGTTTGTCTTGTATAGTGACAATCATGCACTCATGTTTGTGACTCAACATGAAAAATTGAATCAAAGACATGTCAAATGGGTTGAGTATATGGATAATTTCACTTTTGTGATTAAACATATTTCTGGTACTGCTAACAAAGTTGTTGATTCTTTGAGCAGGAAGTGTTTGCTGTTGCAGAAGTTCAAGGTCAAAACATTGGGTTTTGATGATCTCAGGGACATGTACGCAGATGATCAAGATTTTAAGGAAGTGTATGATGCAGCTGAGAATCCAATTCTCAGAGACAGAAGCCAATGGGTAGAATACCTGATTCAGGAAGGATTACTGTTTAAAGGTAATCAACTGTGTATTCCAAAATGCTCCATGAGGGAGAACTTGCTAAATGAGAAACACAATGGAGGATTGGCAGGACACTTTGGTCATGAAAAGACGTTTGAAAAATTGAATGAGTCATATTTTTGGCCAGGAATGCGAGCAGACATCAAGAGATTTGTAGACAGATGCAGAATTTGCTAGCATTCAAAGGGAAGGAAATAGAATGTGGGGTTTTATCAACCATTGCCCATACCAGAAAGGCCGTGGGATGCAATCAGCATGGATTTTGTATTGGGGTTGCCAAGAACACAAATAGGTTTTGATTCAAACTTTGTGGTGGTGGATAGATTTTTCAAGATGGCACACTTCATTCCATGTCAGAAAACCAGTGACACAACTGATATTGCGAATCTGTTTTTCAAAGAAGTCATTCGACTTCACGGTTTGCCAAGGAGTGTAGTTTTAGACCGAGACACAAAGTTCATAGGGAATTTTTGGAGGACCTTATGGAAGAAGCTGGGAACTAACTTGTCATTTAGTTCATCTTATCATCCTCAGACAGATGGACAGACAGAAGTGGTGAACAGAAGTCTAGGACACTTGCTGAGAAGCTTGGTGATAGAACACCACAACCAGTGGGACAACATATTACCACAGGAAAAATTTGCTTATAATGACTTAGTTAACAGAAGCACAGGGAAAAGTCCATTTTAGGTTGTCTATGGTATGCAGCTGAGAGGAATTTCTGAATTGAGGGATTCAGAACAGACTGCGACTAGGAGCGCTAGTGCATAAGATTTTGCAGAGGCAATTAAGGAACTTCACAACCAACACAAGAGACAACTTCAATTTGAAGTTGGTGATTTGATTCTGGCACATTTGAGAAAGGAAAGGTTCCCGAGAGGAACATATAATAAATTGAAGATGAAGAAAATCAGGCCATGTAAGGTATTAAAGAAATTTGGTCCGAATGCTTACGAAATTGAATTACCCGATGGGATTGGAATTTCTCCGATATTCAATATCTCAGATTTGTATCCATATAAGGCCGAGGAAGTAGGGATAGAATATGAAAAACCAGTGATCCAGTGGAAAAAGCAGATCCCAGTTGCGGATAAGCCGCAGATGGAGCGCATATTGGATAAAAGAGTAAGCAAGAAGATCAGGTGAAAACAATACTTTGAGTATCTGGTCAAATGGAAGAACCATCCAGTTGAAGATGCCAGTTGGGAGAATGAAGAGGAGATACAAAGGCATGGATAGACCATGTGTGAGCTCATGGACAGGATCCCATGAAATTGCAAGATACCAGATATATAAAATATGCAGAACAGAAACGAAATGCTAGAAATGACAGAATAACAGTAAAATATCCAGCATAATCTTCACAATACATAGAAATGATATACAAAATAGCAACATAAATAGCACTTTGAATCAGATAGCAATGTTCACAGGCCTCTTTGAGGGGTCAACCTCCAATCGAGCAGTGCTCTATTACAATAATATCCAAGCTAGGGTTCTCATACCCTCGAATCCTATTTATACTAAAAAGAAGCATCTAGAGGAACATCCTTCTAGAAGCGGAAGCTTCTATTAGGTCTTCTTACATCCGCCTTATTCTATTTTATTGAAAGGTCTTATTAATATTGACCTTTATTACATCCGAATACATTGATCTACCTATGTGTGGGTTAGGACCTTAACAGAAATTTTTCAAGCCAGGGAGTATGATGCAAGAGCATCTCAAGCGAGCCAGCGCGGAAGCAAAAGACAGCTGGACAAATGCCAACGAAAATTTTGAAATTACCTTGAAATTGATGCACCATATTAAATAAGATAATTAAGAAGGAGCGCACTTGTATAATGTAAAAGGACCTTGAGCCATTTGCTCTTGTCCTTAGTAGGTAGAAGGCATTTATAGTAGTTAATGCAAGTAGGTAGAATTGAATGTGTAGATTAGACAGTTTTAGAGCACAAGAGGGAAACAGGATATAGACACCCTCATTTAGTATTGTAACATAAGCAACATTAGTGTGGGAAGAGCATAGAAGAGAAGTAGAGAGATGTGTAGCAGACTCCATGTACTTCTGAATTAATACAGAGAAAGTTGTGATTCAGACTCATGGTGTTCATATATTCTCTGTGTATGCATCCTTGAATATTATGCTCATGAATGTTTTACTCTTTCTGTCATGCAATTGATTTTATGCTATGTATGAATGATTTATTGTTGAATGTTTGAAATCTAAGAGGAAAGGGTAATGGAATGAGTTTAAATTGTTTCTTTATCTGAGCAAGAGTTCCTGCAAGGAGTGCAGTTGAAGTGTCCGCAAGGAGTGTGTTGACAAAAGGTTCATAGGTTTGTCTCTGAAAGATCAGGAGAGATAACTTTTGTTCTCATTTCCATAGAAGTGTAGTCAGGCACAGGAGCCATGCAAAGAGTGTGAAGTCTGAGTGAATTCTCAGGGTTGTGGACCTGAGTGAAGCATTGAAGGACTGTTGCTGCAGGAATGCGCGGAGTCGAAGGGGTTAAGCACTTGAAAATATTTTAAAGTTTTCCACAAGGAGTGCACGCAAGATTTTTCTAAAAGACTTGAAGTTGGAGAAATTCATAAGGATTTGAAGTCTTCAACGGTCATTTAAGGCAGGTGAAAAGACCAAGTACCTTGAAGTTTGTAAGAAGGCACAGTAACGAGAGGCCACAGGAGGATAGATTCTCAGAGGAAGAGACGGACGGTCAGAATTCTTGGTGGAGATTTCGTGAAGTCCTGTAAGCCATTGGACCTCACAAAGAAGCAGGGGAGTTTTGGTGAAAGCATCAAAGGGTTCTAAGCTCAGGAGGAGTAGGACCGTAGATCCAAGCCACAAGGGACATTGGATTTACACGTGGATATTTTTATCGGGTTTTCATGGGTGGAAATCCCATAAACCTTGCAACGAGAATCGTGAAATCATTAAACGCGACATCCCAAAAGCTAAGAGGATTTGTGCGGGCCATGGAGGAGTCAGGGAGTGGATAGGTAGCACACTAGTGGTGAGTAGTCAACCCCGTTGATTATTTCAGAGTTCTGTGGAGTAAAGTTCCAAAACCTTTGCATTACAATTCACGATATCGCGAAGTCCGAAGTGCCGACAAAATGAAGTGGCATTGAAAGGTCAAAGCATGCGAGTGTATCGGAGTTTCAGCAAATCGGGATTCGGGAGTCAAGGAGACAAGTTTCTCGACATCGCGATCGCTGAAATCGTAATAGGGAAAATCCTGAAAGGAAAAAGGAAAGGTCGGCGTTGACGGTTTTGGGTTTCGGGGATTCGAGAGACCAACGTTTGACCACTAGATTCACGAAGTTGCGAAGTTTGATCTCCCAAGGGTAAAGAGGGGATCCCATGAGAGTTGTTGTGGGTGCAGATTTCCCAATAGAGAAATACAAGATCCGTTTAGAGTTCTTCGGGCCAGTGGCAAAGGAAAGATCCTGTCTTGATGTGGACCTTACGACCCATGGGTTGTGGAGCGAGCATGCGTCGGCGTCAATTCTTCTTTGTGTCTTGAATGTGGAGGGTATTTTTGAAGATGTATCTTTATTAATTTTCTTAGATTCTGGTTGACCATGATTCCTTCCTTTGATTACTTCTACATAGCTCTTGCTATTTTCTTCATTCTTCATTTTTGGAAACTTGGAATGATTCTCTTCATTCTCTATTTCTAATGTGGATGTTCTTGTCTCTTTAACATTCTTACCGAGCTTTATGACTTTAATTCTTAGTGTGAAAACTTCTTCTTCAATCTTCTCAACATCTTCTTCTTTCTTTATTGTATGAGACTTTGTGACTTCTTCAGTTTTCTTTACTTCTTCAAGTTGGATCTTCAAGGTGATTATTTCTTCTTCAATTTTTCTTTCTGTTTTACTGAATTATTCTTCAAGACGATTTTGATACTCAGTTCTTTCCTTGAGATGATTTGTCAATATATTCTCTCTCTTTTTTGTTTCTTCCTTCTTTTTTTCTATTTTCGCTTCCAAACACTACTTATGACTCTTCAACATTTCTTCAATTTCTTTGGCTTATTTCAACTAATCATGTAGACCTATAATAATCTAATGTAGTTCTTCTGATATTTGAAGAATTTTATTTATATTAATCAATTCTTCCTTGAGTAACTAGTTTTCCTTCTTTGCTTTTCTTAATTGAGTGAAAGCATAATTAATTTTTTCCTCAATATCAAATTCACTCTCTTCTTCTTTTGAGTTTGTCTAACATGATGAACATATTTATTCTTGTTATGTACCTTCATATTATTTGGCACTCTATGACCCTATGATGGGAGAAAAATAGATATTATGTAGCTTATCCAAAAGTTATTTAGTTGATTAACATTGTCCCACTTTGTCCTTTATTGAATCAGTTAATCCTTCCAAGATAAAATCCAATGCTATTTTTTTGTTCCTTTTCAATTCCTTCTTGGATGCAATTTTTGGTTTCTTTGTAGCACCGTATCCTAAAACAACCAAGTTCCAAACATCATACCCTTGTGCCTGTAAAAATGTTTTAATTATTTTGTTCCACATTTCATACTTCAAATTATTCTTACCATCAAACTGTGGTATTCCATTTTTATACAAATTGTTGTTCTCCATGATCTCCCTTCCAATGGTTGAACTATTTTCTTGAAGGACCTGCTCTGATACCAATTTTTGGATTACTTAGAGGGTGGGGTGAATCAGTAATGAATAATTTATACCACTTTTAACCACATTTTATATTCCTTTAACTTATTCAACCATGTTTATCAATTGATCATCAATATATTATTGTATCATAAGCATTAAAATCCATCAGTGCTTAATAAGCAATAATACACACATCCACACAATACAAATTACACCAATATTTACGTGGAAACCCAATGTGGGAGAAAACCATGGAATGTTTTTCTTATATGTCAAAGAATTACATTCCAAGAAGAACCAACTTCCAATTCTCCAACTCCAACTAGAAGGAGGATCCAACCCCCTAGTTTCTCAGGGTCCATCTTGAAGGAAGCTACAACTACCTAAATTCTTTGGATCCAACCAAAAGGAGGATAAATACCCCTATGTTTTCCAGATACAACTGGAAGGATAATACAACCACCTACTTATTATTCTCCAACCTAAAGGAATCTTCCACTCATTGATTCTCAGACACCAACCGAAAGGAGGCTACAACACCCTTTCCTTTCCCTATCCTTCCACCATGAAATTTAAATTCCAAATGTAAACAAACTATCACTGTCACAACAACCTGTATGATGCATCAATCATGCAAAAACATATACCTCAACATGTACCATCAACAAGTGAATCAACCATGCACAAAACCTATATCTCAACATGTATCATCAACAAGTGCATCAACTATGCACCAAAACTGTTCAAAAAAATTGTCACAACCACCCATCCAAAAAAATTGTCTCGTCAATCTTATCAACCAAATATGATATACTCACCAACATCAATCACCAAGACAACTCTACACAATATCACCAAGATGTGCATCAACCAAGACTACTCACAAATATCAACAAGATGTGCCACAATGACGGCGTGAGAGTCCATGCGACCGTACCTCCGTTGCGCTCTCCCGCTCTCAGGATCGATCAAAATCCCCTTTTGAGCCAAAGTGGCTCTTTAGATCCCCTGCTGGAATCCTCTGCTAAAAATCTGACCCAGTCCATAGGTCTTCTCTTTCCCTGTCTCGGCCTCTGCACCAGACCACGAACAATTCCCCCCCCCGGTAAAACTCTTATCGGGCTTCAGGGTTTCGAGCTTCCTGATGTCGAGAGATTCTTAGCTCTCCAAACCCCGATTGCTGATGAGCTCCTCCTCTATGAGCTATCCCTCCTAGCTAGGCTCCCACCATATGACCACCCTCCATATGACCGCAGTCAAACTTCCCATCGGGGTTTTGGTCCTGTCGATGCCGAAACGCATATGTCCACGGGACTCACGATGTGTCGATTCTCCACACACTAGCCCTCCTGGCTCAACTCCTAGTCAACGTGACCAGTCCCTGTGACCGTAGTTGAAACTCTCATCGGGGTTTTCCCTATCGCAATATCGAAGGGTATGGACTCCTTGTCCTCGGGATTCCCAATTTCCCGATTTGCGATATGCTCCTTTATGCGGTAGCCCCTCCTGGCTAAGCCCTGGTCCATGTGACCATTTCCCCATGACCTCAATCTTACCACTCCGTCAAGGTTTCAGGGTTTGCGATGCCAAGATGCATACACCTACGGGATTCCCGATCCCTCTAATCCCGATCCTCCGTCGTGCTGACAGCTGGCCTCCACTATGGCTCTGTCCTCCTTCGCTGTTGTACTGACAGCTGAACCCCACTGATCGGGGTTTCGTGTTTCACGATTTCGAAATGCACAAGCCACTCGTCTATGGGATCCTCGATATCCCGATGGATTCAAATCTGATGGACGCTTCCCTGTCAGTACTTTCCCAATGGCACTGATGGTTACCACACGTCCCCTCTCTGATGGATGGTCCCAATCTCTCCAGGATTTCACGACTTGTGGTGTCCCAAGTTTCTTGTCCTCAGGAACTCCCATACACTGATTTCCCAATGCTCCAGTCCTTCGATGGGAACTCAATCTCCGCCACATGTCTCTCCGCTAACGGATGGCTCCGATTCTTTTGTTGATTCAGGATTTCTGATGTCTCGATTCTCACGACCTCGAGAGTCCCAATTTCCTAATGGCTGATATCCCTATGGCTAAACCTCATACAGCTTCCACAGATCTGACGACTGTCGGGTATCTGTCCCAGATCTGACGACCCAGATCTGTTCTTCTTGTGCACTCCTCCTCCAGAGGCTAAACTTTATGCTACTCCTCTCGATCCAATGGCTGATGGGATTTCTGCATGAGATCTGATGGCTCTTGGTCTCCTCCTCCTGTAAGCTCCTCCCGAGCCCCTCCTAGATGTAGAAACCCAACGGTCCAGATTTTTTCTCCTGCCGATCTAACGGTGGCTGCTGCTCCTCCTAAGCTCCCTGTTCTTTCGTCCTACCGTGGGAGAATTTCCAAGGTTTCAACAGCTTCGACCTTTGCTTCGTCTCCGCAAACTCCACGACTATGAGTCCTGTTGTGCGTATAAGAACGTTGGCCCTCTTGAGCTTCTTCGAACACTCAGACCCCTAAGGGATTTTGTCCTTCTTCTCCCTCAGATGGAGAAATTGACACCTTCCTGACTATCCTGCTTCTCAAGCAACCTCTTGCTGAGTCCTTCTGGGTGTTCAGCAACCCAATGACGATCCTTCAGTGGAATATTCCTTCAGCTCACAGAACTCAAAGAGTTCTTTCCTCTTCTGTGCTTGCCTGCACACTGAATCGATGCCCTCCTGGCAGAGTATCTCTTCCATAGAACGTTTAACTGTTCCGTCTTCTTATCCTGTGCACCTATGCACCTGCTCAATGCCCACTTGGTAGAGATCTCATAGAATCCTCAGTGATTCTTCTTCATTCTTCAACTCTCAGCAGAGTCCCTCTTCAAATGCACCATAGCGCATATGCTCAATGCCCACCTGGCAGAGCCTTTACAGAATCCACAACGGAATTCTGCTTGCAACTATGTCTCTCATACATAGCCTTACCTCCAAGGTATTCATCAACCTTGAGGTCTTCCTCCTGATTTGTTGACTTCAGTCCTATGCCGCAGCACGTCTTTGTCTGACTCCGTAGAGTTCAGAAGTGCATCCTCAGTGCATCGGTATTCAGAGACCGCAGTACTCTGTCACGCCCTCCTGGAATGAAACCTCAAAGACCTTCACCTTGTAAGTCAAACACACTCCTGGAAATGCCATGCTAATACACATACATTCACAGCATACATAAAGATACACACACAGACATCAATATAACACAGAACATGTGCAGGAAAAACTGCTTCTCTTTATATTAACAATTGGCAAATGCCTGTAATTACAATGTGTTCCTGAGCTCTCTCTAGCTCTTCTCAAGTCTCTCATCTAACTCTTGTCTAACTCCTCAAAATGAGATCTGAAAATCTCTTTTACCTGAGGGGCTCATCGAGCACTTCCCTCTAGTTCTACCTACCCTATTCAATTACAATAAATGGGCTGTCTAGTCCAGCATCTGGATCTAGATCTCAGCTGATCTAGCATTAAATTTGATCTACCTAACGCCTGCACAAAGGAATGAATTCTATGGCTCACCAGCCTAAACATTTAATTACATTGAAATTCAAATTTAAATGAGGACTGCACCTCTCTTTAATGTGCGATTTGAATTCACGGACATGGCTGGCTGGCTGAGGTGGAGAGATGCTCCTACATCAAACTCCTCAGCTGCAAAATCATGAGCTCCTTCTCATGCGCTTCCCCTCCAAGCTGTTGGAAATCCTCCTGGATCCTAAACAAATATCTGGAGCTTTTCATCTGCTCTCTTCTGCTGCTGCTGCTGCTGCTGCTGCTGCTTCTTCTTCTTTTCTACTCAGCCTCTCCTCATTGGCAATCTCTGTTGGTCGGATCATCAACTCCATGATCTCCTCGATCACTGCATCCAACTGCTCCAATGGCTGGCTCTGTTTTTGCAGTCTCCTCAGCTGCAAAAATTTTCTGCAATTGGGTAGATCGCTATGATCTCCCATGCCATCCTCTTCATCTTCATCTGTGGCCTCAAGTTTCCACACTGCTGCAGAATTCAGCTCTGCAATCTCCCTTTGACTAACTTGTTGTTCAATCACCTTCCCTGATAGCTCAACTTCTGTCAGTTCTCTTGCTGGCCCTGGATTGTTCATCCAATCCTCCAGCATTTCTAGCTCCATCTCCCATGGAGTAATAACTTTACCTGCCTTCTCCTTGGCTTCCTTTGCTGCTAGCTCCAATGCTACAACTCTTTCAGCTTCCTTGCTGAATATGTTGAGACACTCCTTAGAATGCTTGTTTTCTGCTTGGGCAGCTTCCAAAGTCTGCTCCAATCCCTCCTGGACAGTCATCATCAGCTGTGACTGTTATGCTATTGCACCATCTACAACACCGATTTCTGTCTCTTCCTGAGCACATGGTAGGAATACTCCAATTCCCCCAATCATCAAAATATCATCCTGATCTTCCTCCTCTTCTGTCAGCTGTGACTACTGATCCAAGCTTTTCTTTGAGCTCACCTACTCTGTCAACTCCCCTGGCTGATTCCAACTCACTTTTGAGTTTATGAGACCCACAAATAGTCTCATCTACTCATCCCTACCCACCTAGCAACATGGGATGCTTCCGCTACCCTCCTGGCAGACTGTGAGATCAACCGATCCCATCTTCATCAGAACTCCTTGCTGAATTGAGCTCACCTCTGAGTCCACGAGACTTTCAGATAGTCTCGGATTCTCATCTCTGCCCTCCTTGCAGTTCTTGAGATCCTCGGCTGATCCCAACTCATCCTCTTCATCATCGAGACCTCTCCCAGTCTCTAGCTCACAGTGATGAATCATCTTTTCCTCTGTGGCCTTGAGGTTTTCAGCATACCTCAACCATCTTTTTAACAGCTTTCATTGTCTCATGACCATCAGCCACTTGACTGGCCATTTTTCTTTTGCCTTCTCCATGGGAAATTCACGCATCCGTCTCCTCCTTCTATCCTACCGCATCTGCAGTTCGAGCTTCTCTATGTATGCTTTTAATTCATAGAGGTCTCTAGTCATTTCTTTATCAAATTTCGCAAGATTTTCTGCCTTGCTTTTCTTCCTCCCAGTATGCCTATGGTCTTCAGTAACCATGGTGTTGTCTCTGTCTGCTCCTAGCAAACCTATTGTCACTCTGCATCCCTGAGTGTTCCAGCTTCATCCTCCTACACTCTCCCTGACTGTCTTCTCGACTGCTACCTACCTGCAAACAATTGTCACAGAGTCCTCAGCAACTCTGTCTTCCTCTTGCCTCTTCTATCTGCAGTATACAAACAAAATCCCACTCTGATACCACTTGACAGCATGAGAGTCCATGCGACCGCACCTCCGTCGCACTCTCTGGCTCTCAGGATCGATCAAAATCCCCTTCTAAGCCGAAGCGGCTCTTTAGATCCCCTGTTGGAATCCTCTGCCAAAAATCTCACCCAGTCCACAGGTCTTCTCTTTCCTTGTCTTGGCCTCTGCACCGGACCACGAACAATTTCCCCCCCCTGGGAAAACTCTTATCGAGCTTCGGGGTTTCAAGCTTCCTGATGTCGAGAGTTTCTCACCTCTCCAATCCCCAATTGCCGATGAGCTCCTCCTCTATGAGCTAGCCCTCCTAGCTAAGCTCCAACCATATGACCACCCTCCGTATGATCGCAGTCAAACTTCCCATCGGGGTTTCGGTCCTATCGATGCCGAAACACGTATGTCCATGGGACTCACGATGCGTCGATTCTCCACACGCTAGCCCTCCTGGCTCAGCTCCTGGTCCACGTGACCAATCCCCGTGACCGCAGTCGAAACTCTCATCCGGGTTTTCCCTATCACAATATCGAAGGGTATGGACTCCTTATCCCCGGGATTCCCAATTTCCCAATTTGTGATATGCTCCTTTATGTGCTAGCCCCTCCCAACTAAGCCCTGGTCCATGTGACCATTGCCCCGTGACATCAATCTTACCACTCCGTCGGTGTTTCAAGGTTTGTGATGCCAAGATACATACGCTTACGAGATTCCTGATCCCTCGAATCTCAATCCTCCATCGTGCTGACAACTGGCCTCCACTATGGCTCTGTCCTCCTCCACTGTTGTACTAACAGCTGGCCCCCACTAATCAGGGTTTCGCATTTCGCAATTTCGAAATGCATGAGCCACTCATCTACAGGATCCCCGATATCCCGATGGCTTCAACTCCGATGGACGCTTCCCTGTCGGGACTTTTCTGATGGCACTTATGGTTACCACGCGTCCCCTCTCTAATGGACGGTCCCGATCTCTACGAGATTTCATGACTTGTGATGTCCCAATTTTCTTGTCCTCAGGAACTACGATACGTCAATTTCCCAATGCTCCATTCCTCTGATGGCACTCGATCTCCGCCACGTGTCTCTCTGCTAACAGACGGCTCTGATTCTTTCACTGATTTGATATATTTGATGTCCCGATTCTGACGACCCCGAGAGTCTCAATTTCCCGATGGCCGATATCCCTATGGATAAACCTCATGCAGCTTCCACAGATCCGACGGCTGTCAGGTATCTGTCCCAGATCTGACGAACCAGATCTATTCTTCTTGTGCGCTCCTCCTCCAGAGGCTAAACTTTACGCTACTCCTCCTGATCCAACGGCTGACGAGATTTATGCATGAGATCCAATGGCTCTTGGTCTCCTCCTCCTGTAAGCTCCTCCTGATCTCCTCCTGGACGTAGAAACCCAACGTTCCAGATTTCTTCTCCTACCGATTTGACAGTGGCTACTACTCCTCCTGAGCTTCTTGTGCTTTCATCCTACCTTGGGAGAATTTCCAAGTTTTCAACAACTTCGACCTTTGCTTCGTCTCCACGAACTCCACGACTATGAGTCTTGTTGTGCATATAATAACGCTTTCCCTCCTGAGCTTCTTCGAACACTCAAACCCGTAAGGGATTTTTTCCTTCTTCTCCCTCAGATGGATAAATTGGCACCTTCCTGGCTATCCTGTTGCTCAAGTAACCTCTTGTTGAGTCCTTCTGGGTGTCGAGCAACCCAGTGAAGATCCTTCAGTGGAATCTTCCTTCAGCTCACAGAACTCAAAGAGTTCTTTCCTCTTCTGTGCTTGCCTTCACACTGACTCGATGCCCTCTTGGCAGAGTATCTCTTCCACAGAACGTTCAACCGTTCCGTCTTCTTATCCTATGAACCTATGCACTTGCTCAATGCCCACCTGGCAGAGCTCTCACAGAATCCTCAATGATTATGCTTTCTTCTTCAACTCTCAGCAGAGTCCCTCTTCAAATGCACCGCAGCGCATATGCTCAATTCCCACTGGCAGAGCCTTTACAGAATCCACAACAGAATTATTCCTGCAACTATGTCTCTCATACACAGCCTTACCTCCAAGGTATTCAACAACCTTGAGGTATTCCTCCTGAGTTGTTGACTTCAGTGCTGTGCCACAGCACATCTTTGTCTGACTCTGTAGAGTTCAGAAGTGCATCCTCAGTGCACTGGTATTCAAAGACCGCAGTACTCTGTCACACCCTTCTGGCATGAAACCTCAAAGACTGTCACCCTAGAAGTCAAACACACTCCTGCAAATGCCAGTCTAATACACATACATTCATAGCATACATAAAGATACACACACAGACATCCATATAACACAGAACATGTGCAGGAAAAACTGCTTCTGTTTATATTAACAATTGACAAATGCCTATAATTACAATGTGTTTCTGAGCTCTCTCTGGCTCTTCTCAACTCTCTCATCTAACTCTTGTCTAGCTCCTCAAAATGAGATCTGAAAATCTCTTTTACCTGAGGGGCTCATCGAGCGCTTCCCTCCAGGTCTACCTACCCTATTCAATTACAATAAATGGGTTGTCTAGTCCAGCATCTGGATCTAGATCTCAACCGATCTAGCATTAAATCCGATCTACCTAATGCCTACACAAAGACATGGCTTCTATGGCTCACCAGCCTAAACATTTAATTACATTGAAATTCAAATTTAAATGAGGAATGCACCTCTCTTTAATGCGCGATTTGAATTCACGGACGTGGCTGGTTGGCTGGATGGATGATGTGGAGAGATGCTCCTGCATCACACAATCAAGCCATGCTTCTAAAATTATACCAATACATGTATGCCACATCACCCATAAACCATGTGTCAACAATACTACTAGCATGTACCAATTGTGTATCAACTATAGATCAAACTATGACTCAACAAGTTGTACCAACATCACCATATCATACACCTCATTTATGTTCCAACTCATCAACTATGTGTCTCAACATGTATCCAACATGTACCTCAACCATATACCAAAGACATATGCCAATATAACCAACAAGATTTCTATAGAAATACATCACAATATCCATAGGTCAAATACCATAAAACCTCACATCAAACCGTATGCCAAAATTTATTTTTGTGTAGTCTAAAGTGTGTAACAATCATATACCAAGAACATTAACAAAATCCTCTCACAATGTACCATAATATATGTCAATTAAACTCAGACATGCACTAGTAATCATATTGTAACACCCCAGGTTTTGAGCCCTTATTTTAAATAATGTATTGCTACAATGTTGAGAGGCCAGAGTGCCCAAACAATTATTAAAAGGCCAGTGTTCCCAAGACATGTCATTTTTTTTACCATTAATAATAATAAATACATGGTTGGTTGCTAGACAGACAAGAACTAGAGTTATAGGGGGCTATGATTCCACAAGAGAGGGGGATTGAGGGGCTAAGTGTTTATTCCTATTCTAATTACCCCTTTTCATCTAAGGGAGGGGATCGATTATGTGAGATTCATGGGGAAGGCCAAGAGGTTCTTGATTCCCCACAAAGTTACTTAAACCTGCCTCTGGTCTGATGGGGGGATTCGACTGATGGATTGTTCATTGATTTCCTATATGTTCATTCATTTCCCTCACAGACTTTCATGCACCCACTTACCGATCCATTGATCCCTCCTCACCTACATTTCAACCTGCTAAAGGGAAAGGAATTGTTGAGAATTAGCTAAGGGATAGTTGGTTGTAATGGTCATTGGTGCAATCTAGCCATGACTTAG
The DNA here is from genome assembly GCA_009831015.1 of Picea engelmannii. Lineage (NCBI taxonomy): Eukaryota > Viridiplantae > Streptophyta > Pinopsida > Pinales > Pinaceae > Picea > Picea engelmannii. Next base: position 295,441 of record ML787308.1, read on the forward strand.
GGCCTGCATGTCTGAGATGCATTGGCCTGTGCCCTGTGTTTCTCACAACTGCGAGTCCTGAGAGTTATAACATTGAGATTCTTGAGAAGCTATGTTGGAGGACCCAAAATAGAGGAGAATGACTTCTTGAGGGACTACATGGCAGAGAAGGGTGGAGATCCATTCTCTTGGGTGGTACAGGTTGGGTAGAAGAGAGTTGGGTACTTGGATTGTTGTGGGTACTAGGAAACTTGTGAGAGCTTGAGAGATGACTAGCTTGGGAACCCAATTACACTCTAGAACCGTCCTTGTATATTCATAGCCCTGGCTCAGAGGTGACACTTCTGTTGAGATTTGGAGTAGTTGTTTCTATAGTTGGGTGGAATGTCCTTGGTCTACAACCAGCTGGTGTCTCCTTTTTATAAAGATAAGTTCTCTCTGTCGTGTTATTATTATCTATGTATGAATGTATTCCATTGTCTATTTTAATTATCATCTAACTAAATCTTATATTATGCATGCTTGTTGGATATTGATGCGCATGTCGCTAAATCTTGTATCGTATGCATTCTTATTAATGAAAGAAGGTATTGGTAAGAGTATGAAGTTCAAGGGTGGGATTGAAGGTAGCACACCCCGGCCTGTAGGTGGTTGGGTATGTTAAAGATTGGCATCAGATCTACTAGTTGAAACACCAGGCTGGTATGGGCCCAGTCTGTTGTCAGAGTCTCGGGGTCGAGATCGAACTCTGATCGTGAAGTTTAAAATCTCAGGAGGAATGGCATTGTATAATCTATGCAGGAGATAGAACATCAAAGACTTGTTTTAAGGGGTTCAAAGTATTGTGACTACCCCCCTTCAAATTCAGGAGCGATCACCACTATAGGATCAAGAGATATATGAGATCGTTGGATTGGAGGATAGGTTAACAATGGTCATCTGATGAAACGAAAGCAAGGGCTAAGTTCACGACCATCATATCCCATTGGAGAGTGAGATCAATGGATAGGAGGCATTGCGGGGAACCAAGTTGCATGGGAGATAATTTCCCAAGGTGGTCCCACAATCCAAACCAAGGTTTCACCAAGGGGTTACATGTCAACATCAGGATAATTGTGGGGTGAAAAGAGGGTTACTCCAAACCACCGATGCGTGCCCCCATAAATTTAAAGGAAGTAAGTGACGTGACATGCTAGGGATAAAACATAGAAACTCTGTATAGCCAAATTAGTTTGGGGCCATTCATCGTCAAGGAGAGACAAGTGACACGAGATCCAGGACTCTGGAAGTTTGTGGATGAGGAGAAGGTGAAATAGATGAAGTAGATTGTGACTGTCGATCACCAAGAGGTACATCTCAGCAGATCGATAACTCCAGAGAAATATGCTTGAGAGGTTTTCAGTTGATATTTGAGACTCTTGAAGCCTGAAGAGCTGGAGAACCGAAGTAAATCTCAATCATTCGATCACCCAAAATAGATCGCAGTCGCTAGTTCGTCTGGAGTAAATCTCAAGCATTGGTTCATCTGAGGTGAATCTAGGTCGTATGATCTAGAAGAGACATGGCATAAATATGTGGACTCCAAGTGAAGACCCTAAGTGAATCACACTCGTCCGATCTAGAAGGATACATGGTGACAAATTGGCCAGTTCAGGAATTCAGAGTTCGGGAGAATTGGAAGTGTGATAGTATGAAAACTCCCAAAGTCCTGAAGCCCAAAGAGCTGAAGTGATGAGGCACGATGACATCACCTAGAGGTGATGTGGATCCTAGAATTTCTGAAGTGATGTGGCTTACGACCATCACCTGGGATGATGTGGAAACATGGGATGGGTGCCATGTGTCAGTAAGTTTTGAGCTTATGGAGTATTGAAATGTCAGTTAGAATGTGACACATGTCACCCACCCTATTGGGCCACGTGTCCTCTTCTAGTATTTCACCACGTGGTGACAGATCATGCAGTCTGAAGATTGGTCACTCTAGTGGGGAAATATGTGATAGGTTGCATTAGGTTGAAAACTCTCAAAGGCTTGAAGGTCAGAGTACATATCGACCATTGATTCCAGAAGGCACACATTGAAGGATCGTCGACTTCGGGTGAAAGCACTCTGGGAGAAAGTTTAGGAGGAAAGTTTGAAACTTCTAAAAACCGAAGAGCCAAAGCGATTCACAACCATTGATCTATGGGAGGACACCCGTTGGTCGATCATGAACTCTGGGTAAAATCGTTCTGGGAGGAGGCAAGCAAGGAAGGTTGATACTCCTAAAGCACGGAGTCCTGAAGTAGATCTCGATCATTGATCATGAAAGAGGACGAGGACCATTGATCCAATCTTGCTTGAAAGTCCTTAGTCCCAAAACTATAGATAAGCACTTTTTCAGCTAAGTGTCGGGTCATGGATGTGGTCACATGCAGATTGAGAGTTGAGGGAAGGAGGGCTAAGGGCCGAATTGGTTGTCTTCGATACATAAAAGTGCTAAGGAAGGATTTAGCTGTAGTTTCTAGTCACGATCACCTAGGAAGGTGGTTTGAAGGAAGCGTCTACACGAGATGAAATTATGTGTCAGCCAAGTATAACATGACACTGTTATTTTCGGAGAATGGGGATATGATATCCATGAACCAAAAAAATAAAGATACATGTAGCATGGTTTGGCAACTTTGTTTATCATATGCATAATTCTAACAAAATAGTCGCTTGCACATTTTGCAGAATTAAGGGGTTTAAACACATAAACTCGGCATGCGTATTGAGGAAATGGAAGAAGTTGAGGGAGTCTCTAGACATGAAGGAGGCCAAGGGCCAGGATACCAGAGTTGGTAATGCAGAGACAGAGTCCAATGGATGAAAGGGAAAAGGAGAGAAGGAAATGTTAATAGAAACAGTAAGAAATCTGAATATGGAAGTGAAGAGATACAAAGAAGATAACGAGATATTGATGAGAGAGAAAAGTCATATAAATTCTCGAGTGTTGCAGAGCTTAAATCAGTTGCAGAGACAAAGAAAGAAGGGATCAAACTCAAGACAAAAGGAAGAAAGCAGGTGCCATGAAAGAAGGGATGATCGTGGAAGAGATGGTTATTCTAGAAGCGTCAGCAGAGCTCATGGACACCACTCACCTCCTTACTTGGAAAGAAATTTTTATGCATCAAAATATCCCATAAGTAGTCCATAGGTGTCTCCTGTCAGACACCAAAGAAGGAAACAAGAGGTAGATAGTTTGAAAGGAGAGTTGAGGAAGCTCAAGCCACCTTCCTTTGAGGGTGAAAGAGAAAGGGAAGATGATGTTGAAGCATGGTTTCTTGGGCTCAGGAGACATTTTCAGTTGCATAACTATTCTTCCAACTTGGAAGCTAGGATTTCCACCTACCATTTATACATGAAAGCTACAATGTGGTGGGACCAACTGAAGCAAGTGGAACATGGAGTACCTCTCAGAGAATTTCTAGGACAATAAAATGTAGGATTTCTTTGAACTCAAGTTGGGAAGCATGGATATGGAAGAGTACGAAAAGAAGTTCTTAGGATTGTTAAAGTATGTCAGGTTCATTGGTGATGAGAAAGTGAAAATACAAGGATTTCTAAGTGGACTTCTAGCCTTTTGTAAGGAAAATATCAAGTATGATGAGCCCAAGACCTTGATTGAGGCCATCAGGAAGGCTAAATACCTATATGAGCAAGTCCAGGGAAGAGAATCTATACAAAAATATTGAAAAGACAAGAAAAATGTGAAGTCTGATTAGAGGAGGAAAGGATTCAAACATTCCTTCAACAGGGATGAGCCTAATAGAAATCATCAAGATCAGTATGCTAAGGGAGATTCCAAGAAGGAAGATTTCTTGGGGAAAAGGGGAATACCACCAATCCATTGTTGGGGATGCAAGGAAGATCACCTGTACAAGGATTTCCCACATAGAAAATACAGAGTGAAGATTGTGCACAACATCCAAGAGGCTACAATAGTCGAAGATATGGAAAGAATATATGCAGCTTTAAATGATCGACAAGTAGAGTACCATTCCAATATGATCGAGGTGGAAGGTAGGATCATAAATAAACATGTTGCTATTTTGATTGATTCAGGAGAAATTCATTGCTACATTGATCCTAAGATAGTGGATAGATTACAATTGGAGAAAAGTAAACTTTGAAAATCAAGTTTGGTTTAGTTAGCCACTGGAACCAAAGGAAGAATCTATGATATGGTAAGACGTTTTTCCATAAGTTTTAATGGCATGAATACTAGTATTGATCTAAATATCATACCATTGGGGTCTTATGATATTCTGATTGGAATGGATTGGTTGGAAAAACATCATGTTTTTTATCCAAGTGGATATCGGTGGCCACCCATCTTTTTCGACTAGCTCAAAACAATTTTCTGCCAATTTTGGCAGTGTACTATTTTTAGCAGGTTTCAACTTCTGGGGCCATTTTGAGGGCCTAAATGAGGGTTTTTAGAGATAGAGTTTCTTAATGATAGACTAAGGCATGATTTATCCCCCAAAATGAATCTCCTCGATGATAACTTTCCAATGAGCTATCATACGCCTAAAACAGAGATCGTATGCAAAAGTTACGACCTCGAGAAGTTGATGTACTAACTTACCCAAACGGGGCCCACATGAATTTTGGCGCTTCATCTCCTAGGGTTAGGTTTTTGGATGTATAGGGTTTTTGGAATTCATGTTTATTGTAAAAAGGCCTTCAGAGCTTCATTGTAATCATCTTCTTGCGAATGCGAGTAGCCGTCACATCTCTTCTCAGAGATAAGCTACCACCATTCTAGCGAGTCTTCCACTCTGTATTTTTATAGTCTTTGTAGATTTCTTTCATTAATAGAAACTGTGGATTATTGTATCTCTATGTTTATGGTTGCATATCTGATATATTTCTCTTATATTATTGGATATACGTGATATCTCTGTGCATTTCTTTATCATATCTCAGCTCTCATTTCATGCCGAAAATAATCTGGATCAATTTTCCTAGATTTTCAAAACAAGACATTTACATGTCTTGATGGAAATGGAAAGCAGAGCACTATGAAAGGAGTTCCAAGACCCATCTCTATAAGGGATATTTTAGACTTACCTATAAAAATATGTTTTAGGAAAGGATCTCAATTGGATGCAGCTCATGTGGAAGAGATAGATAATACAAAGGAGCCAAGCCTCGAAGATTTCTCGGTACTACAGAAATTTGAAGATGTATTCCAAGAAATACCCAGATTTCCACCAAGAAAGGAGATAGATTTCTCAATGGATTTAGTGCCAAGAGCTTCCCCAATGTCAAAAACACCTTGTAGAATGAGCACACCAGATTTAAAAGAATTACTAATGCAGTTGGGGGAATTGTTGAATAAAGGGTACATATGTCCAAGTGTTTCACCTTGGGGAGCACCGATACTTTTTGTCAAAAAGAAGTATGGAATCTTAAGGTTGTGTATTGACTTTCGATGGCTGAACAAGTATACTATAAAGAACAAATATCCTCTACCTTGAATTGATGACCTCTTTGACCAGCTAAGAGGAGAAAATATATTCTCAAAGATTGACCTGAGGGAAGGATAGCATCAGGTAAGAATCAAGGGAGAAGACATTCATAAGACAACCTTTAGGACTAGGTATGGGCATTATGAATTTTTAGTGGTGCCATTTGGACTGACCAATGCACAAATTGTATTCATGTGCTTAATGAATGGAATATTCAGAAATTATTTGGATAAGTTTGTCATAGTGTTCCTGGATGACATACTTATCTATTCTAAGTCTGAAGAGGAGCATGAACATCACTTAAGACTGGTATTGCAAGTACTGAGAGAACATCAGTTGTATGCCAAGTGGAGTAAGTGTTCTTTCTATCAAAATCATATCCATTAATTAGGACATATTCTTTCAAAGCAGGGCATACCAGTAGATCCAAAGAAGATCGAATCCATTAGAGGATGGCCAACACCCAGAAATGTGTTAGATGTCAAATCTTTTACGGGATTAGCTGGCTACTACAAAGGTTCATAGTAGGGTTTTCTAAGATTTCTCATCCCATCACTTCTTTTCAAAAGAATGGAACTAAATTTGAATGGACACTCAAGTGTGAAAATAATTTTAATCTGTTGAAGGAATTATTTACTAGTGCACCTTTGTTAAAGATTTCTGACCCAAATGAAAGTTTTGTGGTATGTATAGATGCATGTAAGGAAGGACTTGGGGGATTCCTCACGCAAAATGGACATGTCATTGGATATGAGTCCAGAAATATTAAATAGCATGAGAGGAACTATGCTACCCATGACTTGGAACTTGCTGCCATTGTTCATGCCTTAAGGATGTCGAGGCATTATATCATGGGGAAGAAATTCAAATTAAGGATAGACCACATTGGCCTGAAGTATATTTTTGAACAACTGACCTTGAATGCCAGACAAACAAGATGGATGGAATTTTTAAGTGAATATGACTTCGATATCAATCATATAAAGGGAAAGGAGAATAAAGTTGTTGATGCACTTAGTACAAGAGTGCATATCATGCATGCTACTATTGTCAGTACGCATCGGCCAGACTTGAAGAGCATAATTTTAGATGGTCTTGTTACAGACAAGAATTACCTATAGGTAAAGGAAAAGTTACAACAAGGAGATGTACAACATAAAATAAAGGAGTATGAGATGAAGGAAGATGAATTACTCATTCATAAAAATAGAATCTATGTTCCTAGTTCCAAAGAACTAAGAAATTTGGTATTGAAGGAAATGCATGATGTTCCTTATGCTGGACATCTCGGTTACCAGAAAACAATTATAGCAGTAAGAAGCCAGTTCTTTTGGCCGGAAATGAAGAAGAATGTTGTTGATTACATCACTCGATGTATGGAATGTCAGAAGGTGAAGGCTAAGCATAGGCATCCAGTGGGTTTGTTGTAGCCATTGCCAATCCCAAAGAAGAAATGGGAAGTGATCACCATGGATTTCATTACAAGATTACCCAAAATGAATAATCAACATGATTCAATCATGGTGGTGGTTGACAAATTAACAAAGGCTTCTCATTTTGTGCCCGTGAAGACAATGCATACAACGACTAATATTGCAGAAATTTTCATGAAGGAAATTGCTAGGTTGCATGGGATACCTAGGACAATTGTCTCGAACAGAGATATGAAGTTTACCTCCAATTTTTGGAGGGGATTGTTTAAATGATTTGGCACAAATATAAACTTTATCACAACACATCATCCCTAGAAAGATGGGAAAACAGAGAGTGTCAATCGAATAATTGAAGACGTGCTGAGAATGTATGTGATGGATAAGCCATCTAAGTGGGAAGATTACTTACACTTGGTAGAGTTTTCATATAATAATGGGTATCAAGACTCATTGAGAATGAGCCCATTTGAAGCCTTGTATGGTAGGAAATGTGATACTCCAGTAATTTGGGACAACCCAACAAATAAAGTGGTACTTGGGTCAAAGTTTCTCAAGGACATGGAAGACCAGGTGGTTAAGATCAAGCAAAATTTAAAGGAAGCTCAGGATAGACATAAAGTTTATGCAGACAATAACAGGATATTTAGAGAATTTGAAGTAAGGGAGCATGTACTTTTAAAACTGAAGCCCAAGAAAATATTTTTGAAATTGGGTAGTTGTACAAAGATGGTATCCAAATTCTATGGTCCATTTGAAATATTGGATAGAATAGGGTCAGTTGCATACATGATTGCATTGCCTTCTTCCATGAATGTGCATAATGTATTTCATGTCTCTTTAATAAATAAATATGTACAGGATCCTAACCATGGTATTGATTGGCATCTGATTCAGATAGAGACAGAGGGAGATTTTCAAATACAACCAGTGCATGTATTGGATATAAAAGTCAAAATGCTCCGGAATCGAGTTATAGAGATGGGAAAAGTTCAGTGGACCTGCTACGGTCTTGAAGATGCCACCAGGGAGCATGAATATGCCATGCAGGTAGAGTACCCACAATGTTTTGAATAAATTTGAGATTTTGATCTCTATTTTGTATATTCACTGAGGACATTACCAAAATAAGGGGGATGTGATGTAACAACCCAGGTTTTGAACCCCCATTTTAAATAATTTATTGTTACAATGATGAGAGTCCAGAGTGCCAAAAAATTTATTAAAAGGCCAATGTCCCCAAGACATGTAATGTTTTTTATCATTATTAATAATAAATACATGGCTAGCTGCTAGATGAATAAGGACTAGAGTTATAGGGGGATATGATTCCACAAGAGAGGGGGCTTGAGGGTATAAGTGTTTATTCCTATTTTAATTACCCCTTTTCGTCTAAGGGGGGGGATCAATTATGTGAGCTTCTTGGGGAAGGACATGAGGTTCCTGATTCCCCATGAAGTTACTTAAACTCACCTCTGGTCTGATGGGGGGGTTCAATCGATGGCTTGTTCGTTGATTTCATGTACATTCATTCATTTTCTTCATGCACTTTCATGCGCCCACTTATCCATCAATTGATCCCTCATCACCTGCGTCTCGTCTTGGTAAAGGGAAAGTAACTTCTGAGAGTTAACCATAGGATAGTTGGTTTTAATGGTCATTGGTGCAATCCAGCCATGACATGGGGCCTGCATGTTTGAGATGTATTGGCCTGTGCCTTGTTTTCCTCACAACTATGAGTCTTGAGAGTTCCAGCATTGATATTCTGGGCCAGCTGTGCTGGAGGCCCCAAAATAGAGGAAAAGGATTGCCTGGGGGACTCTGTGGTAGAGAAGGGTCGAGGCCCATTCTCTTAGGAGGTACATGCTTGGTAGAATATATATGAGTACTTAGATTGTTGTGGGTGCTGGGAAACCTATGAGAGATTGAGAGTTGATTGGTTTTTGAACCCAAGTACACTCTGGAACCATCCTTGTGGATTCATACCCCTGGCTTGGGGGTGACACTGCTGTTGAGATTTGGAGCAATGGTATCTATGGTTGGGTGGAACGTCCTTGGTTTGTATCCAGTTGGTGTCTCCTTTTTATAAAGATAAGTTCTCTTTGTTGTGTCCTTATTATCTGTGTATACATGTATCCCGATGTGTATTTTAATTATTGTCTAACTAAATCTTAGATTATGCATGCTTGCTAGATATTGTTGTGCATGTCGCTAAATCTTGTATCTTATGCATTCTTATTAATGAAAGAAGGTATCGGTAAGAGTACGAAGTCCAAGGGTGGGCTTGAAGCTAGCATGCCCTGGCTTATGGGTGGTTGGGTATGTTACACAAATATTCCTCAAAACATTCATTACAACAATATCTATGCATCCAATAGTTCCTCTAAACTTGTATCAAGGATGTGCCTCAATAGATAAATGATATACCTCATAAACAAAGTTTCATAACCTCATTGATAAAGTACTTAGCATGACCAACAATATACCTTAACAAAAATGCCTCAATCCACACACTAGGGTTTGTACCATGCATCCATGATATTACTCAAGCTTATACACCAAAGCTAAACCATATAAAATCATCATACAACCTTCAAAAAACACATAAAATCATACATGTATCTCTATTACTGACATGGAAAATTAGATCTTAGATGTCCATACCTTACGCAACTTTTGTAGCCTATTTGTAACCTTTTCCCCAAATTTACCCATGCCTAGCTTGTTTCACACTGGTTTACCCACGAGGATGCTTCAATAGAAATCTATAGGCTGACCCATGATGACCTCATTAATTAGGGTTTTTCATCAACCCTTTCCCTCTGCATCTCTGTAACTTTTTCATCAAATTTTCTTTGCTTCCTCAGCTTTGCGCAACCTCAAATTTGTCAATTATACTTGTTAATAATCTTTCACAAAATAGATATTCAACTATGTTCAATAGGTGCTAATTGGAGTCCGTTTAGCTCTTATTTATATTGTCCAAGTGGATTCCTTTAGGGGTCATCTTCTAAGTATTTTACCCAACTTCCCTCTTTTAGGGCTAACCCTTTGTCAACTACTTTACCCACTTGCAACTAATTTATCCACAATTAGTAAACTCACCACTTCTTATTGCAACTAATTTATTTTTAAGTATTTTCTTATTAACACAACTTTACCCATGGTTAACTCTTATTTACAACCAATTTGACTGGTAAACTTCTTCTAGGAGCTTCTAGAATAATTGACTTCGTTGACAATATAGGGGCTTCTCGATAGCTTAAAGGGGTTCTCCAACTCACAAAGTCATAAATCCCTATCCATGAGGAGGTATGTGACGTACCACATATCACTGGAAATGGCACAACATGTACTATCCATCCAAATTAGTCTCACCTGCAAAATCATGGATATTCATATCTGAATTCCTCAAACAAAATCATGTTTTTTAACCACACCTCCAGGCCTACCAAAATGTGCTATCGAACATACTCAAGGATTGACATCAATATGTAAGGATTGACATAAATATAAAATATCACTCTCCAAGGGTTGACATCAATTACAACCAACTACCCAAACCAATTGTCCATCAACCTAAACTAATTGTCCAACATCAACTTCTTGTTATAAACTCATCAGACCTTGTTTCTCACCAATTCTCAATATCTTACTTGAAGATGTGATGTTTCATCCTCTAAAAACTCACTTAAAAGCTAGGTTTTCATAAAGGAACCATTTTTTGGCGAAAAATTGGAGAAAGGGGTTCTCAAAAGTTATCAACAAAGATATAGATGTAGTCTAGTAGTCTGGAAGGGAAAGAGGTCTCACCCAAAGTTCAACTGAGACTTGTGTGTGATAAAGTGAGTCAACAAGGACACATAATCATATCTAACTCTACACAAAGAATATTCATACTTCAATGTGAAAATATTATATCATTAGAAGTCTAAATTAGTATATGAATATGAGAATCTAAGTTATGTAGCATAAAGACAAGTCCATACATACAATATACTCATGAATAATGTTGGAATTCCAAATAGATAGAATGAAAGTATTGGTGCAATATAGAAATTATAAAATAATGCACAACATAACACAATTCCAGGTCCCAAATAGTCTTCTATATCACCCGTAGCTCAAACTCATCATACAAGAAGTACATCCAACATTTTAATATATTTAAAACATAATCTGTATCTTGATACTCATTACATACTCAATTAGTACTGCACATACATAGTTTATCCCGTCAAAGCCCTTTACAATAACTTATTACAACAAACTCAGTACCAACAGTAATAATAGATCACAATAATACAACAATATCTCAAAATAAGTCATCAACTAATCCACTAGGAAACCCTTTCCCATTACATATTTCCCAACTTGTATCATTTCCTTGGATTCTTCTTGATTTTGTTGTTATTCTTTATTGATTTTTCCTTGGATACTTTCCCCTTTCTCTTTTCCTGCATTGGAAGCTTCTGATTCTTTATGATTACTCCTCCAACTAGCGTATGATTTGGATTTACTTTTGGTATGTTGGTAGTTAAATTATCTCTTATCTGTAAATTTCTCTGCCACTTGTAGTCTTCCTCTATGTTGTTGCACTTTTCCATAAAACTTTGACCTTTCTACAAAATCATGTCCTCTTCAAAAACATAAGGCCCAACAAAAGATTCATTTAGGGTTCTTAGTAGAATGTTTTTGTCTTAAGGAAATGGGTTAAAATTCCATGAGAGTAAAGTGGAAACCCCTACAAGAAGACCTAGTGAAATATTGCAGGACTACTAAGTCTAGAGAGATTCCTTAACCCATTCAAACCCCTATGTAAACTGGAGAAAACAACAGTCGTTGATATAGAGTGGAGAATCGATGTCAACCATTCATAGAGGAACTAATCATTTGGGATAACTTTTGTAATAGGCCCTCGAAGGAATCATTGGATCCTGGTTGGAAATGGTTTTGTTGTCATGGTTATTTGATTTATCCTTAACTGTTACAAAGTGGAAGAGGAGTAACTGGAAATCCATAACACCAAAGTTTCCAAGACCATTTCCTTTATGTTTCTTCCTTGATTTCTCGGTACCCGATTGATCAAGGTTTTGGGACATTTTCCCTTTGAAAATGTTGAGTCGAAGGAGGTTTAGGGAATGTTCCTATTAATTCAGAGTGATGCAATTTGGACTAGGTGCCATTTAGTTTAGCCAATAGGAAGTGGGCAGGTATCATCACCAAAGTGGGTAGACCAAGGAATGGGTATGTGGCCTTTATGGGTCCTTAAGCCACTGATAGATCCTAGTCATCAAATCTGTGGGATCAAAGATCTTAGTTATTGATATCTTAGACAAGCTCAGGATATAGTCATCACACTATATAACTGGACCACAGGATGAGTGGATACCTATTTTCAAGGGCCTTGGAGAAGCCCAAGGTTTTGGTTCCTGATGTGGTGAGTCACATGGTGAGGTTGTCCTGGTTCTTGGTGGGTTGAGGTTCTCGGTTGGTGTGTGTTATTGATTGGGGTATGGATCCATGGATCAAAACACTAGATAACTATCAACTTGGAGGGCCTTTGGTCATGTCATATGTGAGGATCCACCAGATCTTGATGCTCGGTTGGGCATGGAACTCTCCCATCATTTTTGTAAATTTTATTGTCATTTATTGGCCAGGGTGTTCCACTTTGAATGGTTGACATGTCCTTAAACATATATCCATGTAAAATGGTATGAGTGACATGGATCCATGTGGGTGACACGTGGAGATGGAAAAAGAAGGCTCGAAAACTAAAAATGTAATAACTTTTGATTTTGAACTTGCTTTTGAGTATGGTTACAATCGTTGGAAATATGCTAAAGATAAGAAATGGATTATGAGATAATAATCAAATTTAGAGAGGTTATTAATAAAGTTGGTTTGAGAAAATAAAAGAGGAAATTTTTACACCCCACCGACCAAAGAGAGTTTAAGGGGTCGAGTGTTTTACAAAGTGGTATCAGAGCAGAGTTCAAAATCTAGGCCTGGATGGGCCAAAGGTAAACCACATGGTTAGGTTTGTAAAATTGTGAACTGAAAAAATTGATCCTACAAGACTTATGGAACAACAGAGAAAGAAAAGGATATGTGGCAACGAATGAAGGAATCAAGACTATGTGGCTTAAGAACCTGGAATTGAACATTGGTGATAATCCTTAGGTGTTGTCTAGATTCTAGATAATGATTGAACTTATTTGATAAGTTGGAATGTTATCTATCAGTATCAGTGGACTAAACCTTTTGCAATTATAATTGTTGTTTTCATATTCAATAGGTTCAAGTGTGATTAAATGAGAGAGCCTTGCCTCTAATTTATATTTTCATGTAGAATTCCACTTTCGTTATTTTAGGGAGTTCTCCATTAACTTTATTATTTAAATAATTTATTTTGCAAACACTTTGACTACTTTGACCTTTTGGGGCTTCTAGATGACTCATGAGGGTTCTCCAACTTAACATGGCCATAAATCTCTATCTGTGAGGAGTTATGTGGCGTTCCACATACCACTGGAAATGGAATAGCATGTAATATCCATATAGAATAGTTGTATCTACAAATATATCAAAACACATACCATTATCCATCAAATAAAATTGGGTCCATCACCCAAACCTTTGTGCTACTAGAATTATCTACCGAACTTTCTTCAAGGGTTCACATAAATGAAAACCAACCCAATTAATCAAGATGTGGACCAACACCTAGCTATAGTCACTTTTAATGCAGTATCAAGTACTATAATTATTTTCTTTGGCACAAAATTATCCTCCAGATCAATAAGAAAGATGCTTAAATATGAAGTGACATCATAAACAGGGTGTTCTCTAACCTATGATCCAATCCACCTAGAAGCTCTGATAGTCACACAATTCCATGAAAAGTTATCATATCTTCCGTATTTCCAATTTTCAAAATCTACCCCTGAATCTTCACCTACAGAATGAATACTCCACCAACTTATCAAACCATCTACAATAGGGTTAATTTAGTCTTCCCGCTTCCACATAGTCAAAATGTAGAGGTGATCCAAGGAATCTCTTGTATATTCTCCTCTACTATATTTTTATATCAAGGACCTTTGTACGGGTCTAGTGGTTGGGTTACTTTCATACCATTTTCTTCAAAGGCCATGATTTCCTTCTTAATATCTATGACAAAAAAATTATCATAGGCCCTATCAATACCCAATAGAGTTGGGTATGGGTCATTCTCCCCATGATTTCTATGACCTCATAGTATAAAATTGTTTTTACTCCCACTAAGTCCACTTCAACATTTTGTAGTATCCCAATTGGATAGATAAAGTATTGATTGGCCATTCACAACTGGATAGGTGAATAGATGAGCTTAGGATTTCATGTGGCTTCCCAAGTATTTTTTGCTAGTATGTTGGTGTCATACCCCATATATAACATAATGTCACTAATCTCATAGTCATCGATGTGGGTGTTTAGTTTAAATTCCCTTCCATATATCTTCTTATTTTTTTGAATCCAACTTGTATTTATTTCAGGGAGATTAGCAACAATCAACTCTTCTAGGTGCCCTACATTTGAAAGTCTCCTTAATCCTATCCAAAAACTCCTTAGTGAGTTTCTCATCATACAAAATGTCAAAAAATAATTGGAACCACAAGTTAATAGTCTTTTGTGATTTCCCTGCAGGGTCCTTCTGGAAAACCAAATTTTCCACGAATTGGGGTTGAAGCTCATGACTTGGTTCTACAACTTTCGACATTGTAGGTTTTAAAAAAATAAAATCATGGAGAAATAAAATAGAACAAATACATAAATAAAACACAACAAATATGCAATACAATAGAGGCAAAAATGTACGTGGTTCACTTAGTATGGGCTATGTCCACTAGATAAATTGTTAGGTCCTTCCTTTTTATTATCCAACAAATGAAAGGATACAACCTACACCACACCCATTGTGACCTTCTCTTCTTTCTCTCCTAGTATCTACTCTCAGAATACAATATTCACTCACATACAAAACCACAATAGAATTCCCTCAAAAAAGAGGGTTGTCTTCTAGGAAAAAAAATCTATCATAACTTCTACCGTTAGATATGCAAACTTATAATGAACATTCTAGATTGACTACAGAATTACAATATTTTACAAGGCAATTTTCCCCCTTCATTCAAGGGCCAACCCCCGAACCCTCTCCAAAACGGGGCTATGCATACTTGTATGTAAATTAGGAAGATAATCAGGCTCCACAACCAATAGCATAAGTAGAAATTCATCGGAACATATCCATATCATTATGGAATAATTGGATCTACCTTATGGATTCATAGTTAACATCCTATGGTACCACCTTTTGAATCTTACTTTGATTAGGATTATCAACATTGACACCTATTATCGCACAAATTGTAGGTTGGGAAAATATCGACCCAATCCACAAGTGTGAGACAACTATGGGAATAACTACGCACTGTCACCTTAGATAGGTACTCCCCTTGCTTTAGTGATGATAACTCACCACAAGGGGTAAATCTCGGTGACCCTAGGGGGATTGAGATGGAAAGTGGTAGAATGGAAGTGAGAACCCATATAATTCAAGTGTAGAAGTGAAAAGAGGCTTGAAGAAAACTCTTGATGATGAAGGGTAGGTTTCCAAAGTGAAGTGTACCTGGAAGAAAGTGTTACACCTTCCCTAGACAAGAAAATTAAACAATATACAAGCTAAATAATCATTGGGATAAGAAAGTGAAGTTTTCTGTTCTAAATTACAGAAGTAAACAAATATATATATGAAAAAAAAAAGTAATTTACTTCAAATTTAACCATCAAAAGCATCAAATATTTATGGGAGATGAAACACTAAACTAGTAGATATTTCCCAAGCACTTAAGCATAATATTTGATGGTGAATTAGGGATTCTAGATAGTGTTTTCAGAGATGTTTTAAGGAATCCAATTGGCTTTAGAAAGAAAATGTGACATCAGAAAGATATAACCACTAACATCAACAAGTAAACCACCCAAAAGTTTTCCAATAACAAGTATATTGATAACCAATCTTACAAGTAAATTTCAATGGTAGATTAGTGAGTTATGAGAGAGTTTAAGAGTGTTTTGTTGCATCCCCAATGAATTTATATTTTATTTAACCACAACAAGATAATCACTAGGATAACCTAGACACCTTAGTGGTTCAAGTAAGCTTGCAACACTAAGAAAATATTCCAGTTTAGACAAAATTAATATCTCTAAAATTTATGCATACCAATTGTAACATCCTCGACCACCCAGGATGGGCCAAGCTACTCCAGAACACACTTCCATGCTCTGATACCATTTTGTAACGTCCCCGACCACCCAGGAAGGGCCATGATACATGAGAAAACACTCTTGTTCTCTCCGTGGAACATACAATAGCATACAAAACACCCAAACGAGATATGCCACACAATTTTTTTTCTCGAAATGCATGCAATTAAAACATATGCACACAGAAATATTGTGGAAGCTTTACATATAAAAGACAAATAGATAAATACATTCTGTAAATGCACACACTCACACTGAAAGAATAGTAAACATATACATTGTAATATCCCTAGGCTGAACCCAATTGTATATATAAATACAAATGCACGTAATCTAGTGAGCTATTTTGATATCATTTTGTATGCACATTTCATGTCATAGTGCGCAGATGTACTGCGCCATAAAATGACGAAGTGTGCACATTCTAGAATATTGTGCGCAACATATTAAGTGCGTGTGATTGTGAGGCCAACTAGCGTTTGTGTATATGCTATGTTTTATAAACTGGTGAGCCAGTTATTATAAGCTAGGATGCTTATGTTTTGATTAGACAGGGGAGCCTAGATGTTAAAGGCCAGTGCACCTATTTTTGTATATGTCTCATCATAATATAAAATACATCATTGCATGCAGTCCAACAAAGATAAAAAAAAATGGGGGACTAAACTCCATTAGTTGGGAAAGGGTGGGGCCTAAAATTTAAGAAAAAAGGCTAAGCTAGGGAGATTAAGCTAAAAAGGAGTAGTATATTAATATTTCTTAAATCATAAAGTATGGATAATTATTTTATCCTAAGTTCCAAAGTTGGAGACAAGTGGGCCAATGTAGCTCCCAACATGACAATTGTCAAGTTGGGGACATGCATACATATTTTTGGGACTTAGTTCATTTTTTATCATCTTTTCCAGGATTCCTTCCATCATTCACTCATCCAAGAAATCATCCATAAGCATTTACATAGCCATTGAGATATCCTTCATACCTTCATGTCATTGTACCTGAACCTGTATCGAGATCCATATCTGTTTGTGTAGTTGGTAGCTTGGGAGTGGGACTGAAGAGGCGGGTTGTCAGGCCCTTGGGATATTGAAGAGGTGGGTTGTCAGGCCCATGAGAAATTCCTCTCTGGGTGAGAGAATTGTTGGGAATTGAGTTCCTGAAGGTGTTAAACTACAACTACAGTTATATGAGACTTCCTATCTGGACTATTGCTAAAACCCTGGAAGGGAAGTGGGGCCGCCGAAGGATTGTTGAGAAGAGTAGGGGCACACTTCATGCAGTGAGACAAGCATGTGGGGAATGCGAGATTGTCGGTTTTCAGTTTCAGTAGTCACCTGTGACAGAGTCTTCCTTGTTGTCCATGAGCCATTATCTTGGATAGGAAACCCTTTACCCAGGTGGAGTTTAGTCCTAACATGGCGGTGACCCATTACTGAGAGTGGTGAGCAATGTGGTCTAAGGATGGGAGGTTCGTGAAAGTTATGTATGCAGTTGGTGATATTCTTGCTAGGATAAGTGTCAATTGTGTGATAAATTTACATGTTGCATTGTCATTTACGTGTTTTTTTTTTATGGGTTTATCCTATGTGTGTTTATAACTTTCTTTATATTTATGGGTATTGCCTGTATATGTTGCATGTATATGTTTAGTATTATTCTGTGTGAATACGTGCATTTACATATCTATTTGTATGTTTATATATATATATATATATATATATATATATATATATATATATATATATGTTTCCTCAAGAGCTTTGTGTGTATATAATTTAATTGCATGCAATTCGAAAAATTTATGTGGCATAGCTTAGTATGATGTTGGGTATGTTACAGTATGTTCCGCAAGGAGAACAAAAGTGTTCTCTGGCATAGCGTGGCCCAGCATAGATGGTCGGGGATGTTACAATATGGTATCAGAGCTTTAGTTTTCAACACTGAGTCGAATGGACCGAGCAAGTTGAGTTGAAGAAAAATTTCATTGAGAATTTATTTCGAAGCCGCCAAATTTTGAGTTGCAGAACGTCCATGATAAATTTTAGAAGAAATGATGCAAAAATGGGGAAAATCCCCAATTTATGTTGTTAAATTCATGGGAAAATCGAGAAATTCAGCCAAGTGGTGAGATATTATTGGTTTAATATCTATTCTAGCAAATTTGGACCTAGAATTACTCGAATTTGATGTTACAGTGAAGCCATGACAGAAGGAGCGAATTTAGTAATTAAAATTCTTAATTCGTGAATTAAAATTGGGAAAAATTCGTTCCATAAATGTCAACCCATAATGATTCATTGTTGCAAAGGTTTAATTGGTGTTATTTGGGTGGAATTGAACGAATTTTGTCGTTGCAAAATGTCTATGGAAAATTGGGGAAAAAGTTAGGAAAACACCCAATTTTTGCAGCGGAATTCACGAGAAATTGATGCGCATAAAAATGCATGTTGCACAGTAAAATATTGAGATATGTAAGAATTGGGCACTTCACGGAAAAATGTTGGTGTGCTAGTGTGCGCACAAAATTTGGGCACCACGTGGAAAAATAGGGGCATGCTGGTGCGCGTGCTAAATTTTGACGTCGCGTGGAAAAATGTTGGTATGTGGATGCGTGTGCTAAATTTAGCATTATGCCATGTGTGTAAACATTAAAAGTGCGTGTGGTGTGCACGCACAATAATAATGGTGTGTGTGGTGTGCATTGTATTGGCTGAGCACAGAGGAGTTTGGATGGTGCACGCATAGTAAGAGTATAAGTTGTCACGCGATAGTGTAGCAAATGGTGTGCTCAGACTAAAGCTGTGCGGTAGGAGCGTAGTAAACTTTGGCATGGTGCAGAGTGTTGAAACAGGTTTTAAAGTTTTTATCTCTAAGACTAAAACTTTTCTTTTCCGGGATTCAGATTTTCATAAGGTATAACCCTCGCTATCATTTCCAAAAGGATGGTATTGAAATCCCGATAGGCTTTATTCTTTAAATAAATCAAAGGAAGAAAACTAAAGATTTTTAAAGTCCCAATGCACGTTCTGTAAAAGTACTTTTAATCATGATAAATTAAACCCTAAAGGAGTTGATTAACAATATTTAAACTTTTCAGGATTCGGGTTTACTCAGAACAATATGTTTCATTACATATCGAATCGTGAAATTGAGATCCCTGATTTCCTGAAAAAATGGAAAGTAGTTAATTAATCCTGATTAATTTAATCTCATCGTGATTTCAGGATTTGGGGTTTAGTGATGACAGACCTCATGTAAGCAAGATCCCCGAAACCCCGAAATGCGAAGTCTCGAATCAATACAAAAGTTAAGGCCTATAATAACCTCATATTGATTTCAGGATTTGGGGTTTAGTGATGACATACCTCGTGAAAGAAAGATCCCCGAAACCTTGAAACCCCGAAACCCGAAAACCTGAAATAGGGACTCCGGTCATATGCAAAACCTACCTTGGGAAAAAACCATTTTTCTCAACCTTTGGGAGGCCATTTTCTGTGTTCAAATAATCAATCGACATCTACAGATCCTAATATTTCCAGTGGTGTCTTCATAATTTCATTTGGATCTTGGGAAGGTATTCAAAAGTCCCCTGCAATATGAGGTTTGTTTTCATAAATGTGGCATTTTTTACTATGTTGAGTCATCATATTCAAATGATGATTATGAGCGAGTGGAGGATCAGTTTGAGAAACGGTCGGAGGTTTTTGTGCCTAACACATCAAATATCAATAAAATCTCTCAGTTTTCCTACAGGTGTCACATATTGGGAGAATTGAATCCATCTCCGAGCCCTAATTTTTGGATCTCATATTTTCTTGTTTTGACACATGTTTGTAAAATGCAGATATGGGGCAAATGAAAATGGATCTCACGTAACTGAGAGAGGTTTTTTTTTATCAGAAAAAATAGAAGAACAAAATACTTTTTCAGTTTATGCACAACTGTCATGATTCAAGAGATATAGAACCATAACCACAGCCTCATTTCTCAGTAGTTTGGCCCATCTTCTATGGCCGTTAGTTTCAAGAATTGATTGTAACTGTTGTTTTGGGAGCATTTTTTACCTCAAGACCTATATGAGGCATATTTGTAACATTGGATAAGGGGTAGGGAAAATACACACAGGAGTAGGAATCCTGGGATGTAGCTTTCATTTTCAATTTAATACAAGATTGCAGAAGCTGTTTTATCCATAACAGAGATTCTTGTGATGTTGCTCGCAGAGTTTGTCCATTTTCTTAGTTTCAATATCACTTCATCTATATTTTCTTCTTGATTTGTAACTTTTTTGTAATAGAATTCATCCTTTGTTAGATGCTCTATTGTAGAATGGCTATAGGTTGTTTCTTGCAAAGATCAAGGTTCATAATTTGTCCTTTGCTAGATGCTTTGTCCCAACCATCTCTTTCCACTGATTTGTGCTTGGAATTCACTCATCGCTAAGTGCTCCTTGTGTATTGATATGTTTTCTCTTTACTCTGTTGCCATACTTTTATAAATCCTTCTCTTTGTAATCAACTTCTATCTCGCCTCTACTCCATGGATTTCCATAGTTGAAACACTCTTGTTATTTGCTCGATCATTTGACTCCATGCCCAATGGAATACCTCTCAGTCCAACCCATCAACCCTAAAAACATCAAAACTTTATATTACCCATATAGCTTCCCATTGTTAAGATTATTGGATATCCTATCGTGAAATATATTCGAGAGATCCCTCTCAGGTTGGAAGGGGAAGCTTCCAATCAAAAGTGGTTCGTGGTTATCTCGAAATTTACCTGCAAGCAGCCCAAATCATGTTCTGAGTGATAACTTATTTTTTCATTTAAAATGTGCTAAGGCTTGGCTCTATTACAGCCTAGAACCAACTCTTGCGACAACATAGAGCGTAGATTCAAATGCATGTGGAATATCAACGCACGATACAAAACTGGCGCGCAATAGGTAATAGTACCAGAACCAAAACTGTGCATGGTGGATATTGTCACATGACACAAAGTAGTGTGTGCAAGTTATTGGCGTGACAAAGAAGTGATACAAAGTGGTTTTTAATTGTGCGAAGCACGATTTACCTTGTGTTGTTGTTGTGCATGGTAAATATGGGTTATAGGTTGAAAATTGTGCATGTGAAGGCGTTTGGGGGGTAAACAACAACATAAAACCAACAATTTTCTACGACGTTTTATATCATTTGAACGTCATCTTTTTGCAATGCATTTTTGAGGCCCTTAAGAGAATTTTTAGCAATGTAAAAATCATGAGAATAGGGTGTGCCAAGGCACATGCTTTCTCTACAGGTCTAATAAAATATCTAGGAGAGAGCTTTCTAATGGTGTAAAATGTTCGTCAAATGAATCTTTTATGAGAAAGTTACAACACAAACAGTGGAGGGTAAATTTTAAGACCCATCTAACTTCAAAGAGCCATAACTTTCTACTCTAGAATCATATTCAGGCGCAAGAGAAGTCAATGGAAATATATTGAGCCATAGAATACATTCCCAAAGTTGAATTAAATTTTTGGGCATGTTAAATATGTTTAATATGGAAAATAAGGTACCTGTACCATACCAATTACAATATGGTATTTTGGTCCAGAATTTCAGCAGGCTGTAACTAGCATCCCATAACCCAAAAAGAGTTGAAACTTGAATAGATTGTCCATAATATGAATATGAAGAAAACCAATTGAAATCCTACAAAAAATCCAATGGATTAGGTGCAAAATTGCATAATTACAATGCATATTTGCGCCAAGTTGAAAAATGAATAGAAAAATTAATGGGAAATTTCCAAATAACCATAACTTTCTGCTCAAGAGTTGAAATTGAGCATGGGAGTAGGCATTGGAAAGGTGTTGGAAAGTGGAATCTAAATATCCAACCATAAAATTGATCTAGGCATTCCATGTTTTAGGGAATCATAAGAAATAATTTTGATATGTATTACTGAACCAAAATGGTTCATTTTTGTCATGAATTGTTGAAATAGTTAGCCTGAAAAGGTTTTGTTGGTTGCACATTTTGCAGAGTTAACAACAACTAGATCAGATCAAGATCAACATAGAGTCCATAGTAATGGAAGAGGCACAGGGGAATTATAGTCAAGAGGATGATATTAGAGGGATGGATGTCCATTTGGGCATTGAAGGAACAAACTCTAATGGACATGGAGAAGGAAGGGATGAGAACATGAATATGGTAGAGACCATTAAAATTTTACAGAAGAATGTCCAAATCCATAAAGATGATAATGAAAGGCTTATGAGAGCCAAGGAGAAGTAGGATGACTTCAACATGA
Source organism: Picea engelmannii (assembly GCA_009831015.1). Classification (NCBI taxonomy): domain Eukaryota; kingdom Viridiplantae; phylum Streptophyta; class Pinopsida; order Pinales; family Pinaceae; genus Picea; species Picea engelmannii. The sequence goes on from ML787308.1 coordinate 317,963, forward strand.
AGTTATTGGAGAGCTTGAATAGAATAGAAAAACAATTGGATAAGGAGAGGGGCTCAAGAAAATCTGGAAGTCACAAGCTTCCTGATGAGAAAAGAAGATATAGAAGTGTTAGAAGACATCACCACCACTCCCTGAGGCATTCCAATAAGAGGGAAAATAGCAGCTCAAGTCCATCCCCTATCAGGAAGCATAAAAGGTCTAGGGTGGATGAGCTACGAGGATAAATGAACAAAATCAAGCCTCCTACATTTGATGGTGAGAACAAGAAGGATGAAGATGTAGAGACATGGTTGTTGGGCATGAGAAAGTATTTTCAATTGCATAATTATTATTATCATGCAGAAGGTAGAATTTCTATCTATCAACTCAAGGGAAAGGCATCCGTGTGGTGGGATCATCTTGTGAAGGTGCAACACATTAAAGAGAAAAGTGTTACTTGGAGGGAATTCAAGAAGTATTTTGAGAAGAAATACTTGACCAAGAGATATTATGACAAGAAAATGAAAGAGTTAATTGATCTCAATATCGGGAGTATGATCATTGATCAATATGAAAGAAGGTTCTTATAACTACTGAAGTATGTATCTTTCATCAACGATGAGACAGTTAATATTCAGAGGTATTTGAGTGGATTTCCATCCTTCATCAGTGAAAAAATACAATATGATGATACCAATACATTGGAGGAGACCATAAGGCGAGCTAAATGCCTATATAATCAACAAAAGCCAAGGCCAACTTTCCAAAAATCTTGGGAAGACAAAAATAATTTCAAGATGGATCAAAGGAAGAAGGGAACTAAGCCACCATTTTTCAGAAATAATACTAAGAGACAACCATCTTCTAGAGAACCTAGAATGATTTAAATATGAGGTCAAAGGCCAAGGAAGACATCTATTAATTGTTGGGGTTGTAAAGGACATCATATGTTCAGATATTGTCCTCACATAGGTGAAAAAGTGAGAGTTGTTCACAATGTACAACATGATGAAAAAGTGGAGGAGATGGGAAGAAATGTACCAAGGATATATGCAGCCCTAGACAATAAGAAAGTAGAATATTAGTCACATATGATTAAAGTGGAAGGTATGATCAACAACCAAACCATTTCTATTTTAATTGATTCAAGAGCTAGTCATAGTTATGTAGATCCTAATATGGTGGAAAGTTTTCATTTTCCAAGAAGCAAGCATGGAAAATCTTGGTTGGTGCAACTAGCTACCGAAGCCAAAAGAAAAGTTAATGAGATGGTTAGCTCATGTCTTGTGGACATGAATGGACTAAACACCAAGGAATATTTTAACATCTTGCCTTTAGGTTCCTATGACTGCCTAATTGGGATGGATTGGTTGGATCAACATCATTCTATCCTAGACTGCCATAACAAGACGTTTACTTGCTTAGATGAGGATGGGAATCAGAGAAAAGTGCAAGGAATTCTCAAGGTAGTAACCATCAGAGAAATTTCAACATTGCAGCTGAATAAATGTTATAGGAAAGGCTGTCAAATATTTGCATCTCATATGGAAGAGACACCTAAAGATAAGGCACCAAATTTGGAAGATTATGCAGTCCTACAAGAATTTGATGATGTGTTCAAGGAGGTACCAGGACTACCCCCAAAGAGAGACATTGATTTCTCTATAAATTTAATGCCTGGAGCAACACCAGTGTCAAAGAATCCTTACAGAATGAGTACACCAAAGATGAAGGAGTTGCAAATGCAGCTTGAAGAACTTCTAAAGAAGGGGTATATACACCCAAGTGTGTCACCTTAGGGTGCCCCAGTATTGTTCGTAAAGAATATATATGGGACACTAAGATTGTGCATTGATTTTAGATAGTTGAATACAATAACTGTGAAGAACATGTATCATCTACCAAGGATTGACAATCTATTTGATCAATTGAAGAATGCAAAGATATTTTCCAATATAGATCTCAGATTAGGATACCATCAGGTAAGGATTAAGAAGGAATATATAAACAAGACCTCCTTCAGGACAAGGTATGGTCATTATGAGTTCGCAGTGGTGCCTTTTGGGTTTTCAAATGCACCAGTTATTTTCATGTGCTAAATGAATGGTGTTTTCCGAAAATATTTAGACAAGTTTGTCATTGTCTTTTTGGATGACATTCTTAGATATTGTAAGTCAGAGGAAGAGAATGAACATCATTTGAGGATGGTGTTGCAAGTATTAAGGGAGCATCAATTATATGCCAAATTGAGAAAGTGCTCATTTTATCAAAAGCAATTTCATTATTTGGCACATATCATTTCAAAGGATGGGATAGCAGTGGATCTAGAGCAGATAGAATCCATTAGAAAATTGTCAAAGCCAAAGAATGTGACAGAGGTGAGATCATTCATGGATTTTGCAGACTACTATAGGATATTCATTGAAGTATTCTCAAGGATTGCACACCCAATCACTTCCTTGCAAAGAAAGGTTGTGAAGTTTCAATGGACATTGGATTGTGAAAAGAGTTTCCAACACTTGAAACAATTATTGACAAGTTCTCCAATACTAAGGATTGTAGACCCAAGTGAAGAATTCATCGTATGCACAGATGCATGTAAAGAAGGACTTGGTGGAGTCCTCAGTCAAAGTGGGTTTGTTATTTGTTATGAATCAAGGAAGTTGAAGGAACATGAAAGACACTATGCCACTCATGATTTGGAGTTGGCAGCCATAGTGCATGCCTTGAGGAAATGGAGACACTACCTCATGGAAAAAAAAAGGTGTGAGCTGAGAACAGACCGTAATGGTCTGAAATATTTATTTGATCAGCCAACTCTAAATGCTAGGCAAAGAAGATGGTTAGAATTTCTAAGTGAATATGACTTTGATATAAAGTATATCAAGGGGAAAGAAAACAAAGTGGTTGATGCACTCAACAAAAGAGTGTGTGAATTGTGTGCTACATCCATTAGCATGTACCAATTAGATTCAAAACCCATAATTTTAGAGGCTACGAAATTAGATTTGCAATATAAGGAATTAGTGGCAAAATTACAACAAGGTATTTTGCAGCAGAAAATTGAAGAATACAAGCTAGATAATGATGAAATTTTCATGTACAGGGGCAGCATTTATGTACCAAATTCCCTGGAATTGAAAAATCCAATATTGATAGAAATTCATAATGTACCTTATGGTGGGCACCAGGATGTCAGAAAACTATTGCAGCTGTCAAAAGCCAATATTATTGGCCAGGCATGAAGAAAGATGTTGCTAATTTTATTGCCAAATCTTTGGAATGTCAAAATTTAAAGCCTGGGCATAGACACCCAGTTGGTTTTCTACAACCATTACCCATCACTGAGTGGAATTGGGAAGTCATAACAATGGATTTCATCACAAAACTACCCAAAAAAAACAAGCAACATGATTCTATCATGGTAGTGGTGGATAAGCTTACTAAGGATGCTCATTTTATTCCAGTTAAGATCACTCACAAGGCAACCAACATTGCTAATGTTTATATGAGAGAAATAACTCGATTTCATGGCATACCCAAGACAATTGTGTCTGACAGAGATCCAAAATTTACTTCAAAATTTTGGAAAGGATTATTTAATGGATTTGGAACAAATTTGAATTTTAGTACAACTTATCATCCAGAATCAGATGGTCAAACAGAGAGGGTGAATCAATTGATTGAGGATATGTTGATGATGTATGTGATGGATAAACCATCAAAATGGGAAGAGTACCTACACTTGGTAGATTTTTCTTATAACAATGGCTACCAAGCATCTCTAAAGATGAGCCCATTTGAGACACTTTATGGCAGAAAGTGCAACACACCAGTAAGTTGGGATAACCCAACAGATAGAGAAGTAGTTGGGACAGATTTACTCAGGGAAATGGAGGAGAAAATGATAAAGATAAAACAAAATTTAAAGGCTTCCCAAGAAAGGAAGAAAATATATGTTGATAAGGGAAGAACTCACAGGGAATTTAAAGTGGGAGACCATGTATTTTTTAAAGTGAAAGCCAATAGAAGTTCCTTGAAGTTGGGAAATTGTTCAAAGTTGGCATCTCGCTATTGTGGACCATTTGAGATCCTAGAGAGGATTGGTCCAATAACTTATATGATTGCATTGCTTGCATCTATGTCTGTTCATAATTTATTCCATGTATCATTGCTAGATAAATATATACCTGATGCTAATCATGTTATTGATTGGAATGTGATTCAGGTGGAGAAAGAAGGTGTTTTTCAAGTGCATTCGGTGTGCATTCTAGACCGGAAAATCAAACAACTCTAGAATTGAGTCATAGGGATTTTAAAGGTCCAATGGACCTGGTACAGTCCTGATGACACTACTTGGGAGCATGAGGATGCAATGCGGCCAGAATACCCACATCTTTTTGAGGATCTCTGAAATTTTGTTGTATATGTGTACATAATGCACCGAGGACAATGCATAAATAAGGGGAGGGGATTGTAATATCCCTAGGCCGAACCCAATTGTAAATTTAAATACAAATGCATGTAGGATGGTGAGCTATTTTGATATCATTTTGTATGCACATTTCATGGCATAGTGTGCACATGTACTGCGTCGTAAAATGATGAAGTGTGCACATTCGAGGATACCATGCACAACATGTTAAGTGCGCACGATTGTGAGGCCAACGAGCCTTTGTGTATATGCTATGTTTTATAGGATGGTGAGAAAGTTATTATAAGCTAGGATGCTTATGTTTTGAGAGCCTAGATGTTAAAGGCCATTGCGCCTATTTTTGTATATGTATCATCATAATATAAAATACATCGTTGTGCACAGTCTAACCATGATAAAAGAGATGGGGGACTAAACTCCACTAGTTGGAAAAGGGTGGGGCCTAAAATTTAAGGAAAAGGGATAAGCTAGGGAGATTAAGCCAAAAAGGAATATTATATTAATATTTTTTAAATCATAAAGTATGGATAATTATTTTATCCTAAGTTCTAAAGTTGGAGACAAGTGGGCTAAAGTAGCTCCCAACATGACAAGTGTCAAGTTGGTGACATGCATACATATTGTTGGGACTTAGTTCATTTTCGATCATCTTTTCCATGATTGCTTCCATCATTCAGTCATCTAGGCAATCATCCATGAGCATTCACACACCCATTGAGTTATCCTCCTTACCTTCATGTCACTATACCTGAACTTGTATCTGGAGCCATATCTTTCTGTGTAGTTGGTAGCTTAGGAGAGAGACTAAAGAGGCGGGTTTTCAGGCCCATGGGATATTGAAGAGGTAGGTTGTCAGGACTATGATCAATTCCTCTCTGGGTGAGAGAATTGTTGGGAATTGAGTTCCTGAAGGTGCTAAACTGCAACAATAGTTCTCTGAGACTTCCTGTCTGGCCTGTTGTTGAAGGCCTAGAAAGGAAGTGGGGCAGTCAAAGGACTATTGAGCATAGAATGAGCACACTTCCTAGGGTGGGATAGGCATGTGGGGAATAAGATATTGTAGGTTGTTAGTTTGGGTAGTCACCTGTGATGGAGCCTTCCCTGTTGTCCATGAGCCATTAGACTAGATAAGAATCCCTTTACCTCGGTGGAGTTTAGTCCCATCTCGGGGGTGACCCACTACTGAGAGTGATGAGCAGTGTGGTCTAAGGATGGAAGGTTCATGGAAGGTTAGCACACAGTTGATGATATTCTTGCTAAGATAAGTGTCAATTGTGTGATAAATTTACATGTTGCATTGTCATTTACGTGTTTATTTTTATGGGTTTATCTTACGTGTGTTTATAACTGTGTTTATATTTATGGGTATTTCCTGTATATGTTGCATGTATATGTTTTTTGTTATTCTGTGTGAATCCGTGCATTTACAAATGTATTTGTATGTTTACATTTCATATATATATGTTTCCGCAAGAGCTCTGTGTGTATATAATTTAATTGCATGCAGTTTGAAAATTTTATGTGGCATAGCTCAATATGATGTTGGGTATGTTACAGTATGTTCTGCAGAGAGAAAAAAAGTGTTCTTTGGCATAGCGTGGCCCGACATGGATGGTCGGGGATGTTACATCTCTCACATTGGGTTTCCATGTAAAAATACTGGTGTACTGTGCATGCGTGTGATTGTTCATTGTTTATGGTTTATTTGCTCTGCACTTATTGGATGTTAATGTTATACTGATCATAAAGATAAATAACACTTACTTATTGTTCTTAAAAGGATTATAAATTGTTCATTATTGATTCACCCCTCCTCTCAGTAATCCAACAACCTATTTCCTCTAAGAAGGTCTTGCATGGAGATTTCCATCTTCCCTCCAAAGATTTCTAAAAAGGGGAATGGATTGATGTGAAGAAGAGAAAGGAACAAAGTTACAAAGAGATAGCCAAGAAAAGTGAGACTTTTCATGGTGAGGGATCAATTGGTGGCTACCTTATGTATATGCTTCTCAATTAAAGAAAATTCCAAATGGGCAACTTAGGGAGACTCGAACCTATGATGATCTAGGTAATGGGAAAGAGCTCATATTTTGCAAAAGAGTTTAAGTTTATTGTTTTCCTTAAATTCATTTTATCTTTTTGAAATCATCTCCCTACATGTACATGTATAATTGGAATTAAATTTTGTAACCCTTTTAGTTTATGCTAATAGAAAAACAACCAAATTTTGATTAAAAAACATAATTTATAAAAAATATTATTTATTTCATAATATTCATCTATAAAATTGTAATTATTATTTCTATGTTCTTTTATTTCAACACTACAATCTTCGTAATCATATTAATATGATAAATTATAATGTTTTCTCAACTAATTTTTAAATAAGATTATGTTTAAACATGAATCTAATAAATTATAATATTTTCTAAACCTTTTTTTTTAAACAAAATTATGTTTAAGCGTGAATCTTAAAAACTTGTTTTTACTAATTCAACTTAATTATATCAACATACATTGTCCACGTATTTTTTTATCTCATTTAGAAAAAATAACCTTGATAACTCTATCATTAAAATAGATACAATGCTTTTGTAAGAAAAAATCATAACCAATATAATAGCAACAAAACCATACTAAAAAGGACCATATCGTTATCTCAACGATAAGATTGCATGTATTTTTCCACATTCATTTAAAAACAATAAAGAAAGTGGGGGTGAGCTAAGAGTTCACACACATCCAACTATGCCATGTGAACTTATTCAGAATATATCTCAACACGTTAGATATACCCTAGCATATACACATTAGAATATAAATTAGATGTACCTCCCAATAAAGAAATAAAGTGGGATTGAGATAAGGGTTCACACAAATCTAACCATGCCATGTGACCTTATTCAAAATATATTTTAATATGTTTCACCTACCATATCATATCCATGTAAGGTGCAAAGGACTTGCATATGCTTTGTAGGATAATCCTAGGATATGCCATTTGTTATGGTCCAAGGAACATATAAAAAACATTGTTGGTTAGATGTTTACGTATACTTACTAGTCACTCCCATGACTCTTTACACCTATACATATGGAATTAAGAATGTAAGTTTTGGGTTAGTGGATTTATTTTTCCAAATTCATTGAGAAGTTACACTTATGTCCTCTTCCTTTTAGTAGTGACAAGACCAACTAAAAAAGATAACCATGTCACTTAAAAGAATGCACCTCTTTTATGTTTAATGAAGGTTGTATAGGGATGAAGATAGTGTCGAACTCTTAATGTGTTGTTATGGTGGGATAAATTGATTTGTTTGAATACACACAACTCAAATTTTAATGATATCCCAAGATTTGAATATAGGTATAAGTTTGAGTTTGTTTAGCATCAACGTTTCCTTCAACATGTTTATAGTATTTTAGGCTTGATTTTGAGTGCTTACAACCAAGTTTTATGAATGGAGGTTTTTGTAATGAAATGAAAGATCGATTATTTCGAACCCATAGTTGTTGTGATTGTTACATGAAAGGGAAAGAGATTAAATGAGTAATGGCGAATGAAATAGGCTGAAATTATACATATAAATTGTCTTCTTGCATGTCTCTTTCCCTCATGCTACCACCATATTTCTTTCCTTGTGTTCTATCATTTGATCCCAAGCTAATTTTGACTTGTGGCCCTATTTTCCCTAACTTGTTAGATGATACTGGACTTGATTGGTTTACTAAAAATTATTGTCATTGTTGTGTAGCAAGATCCATAGGAGGCCATGGAAAGAGGACATGGACAATGTAGAACTACTAAATCACAAAGAGGAAAGTGGGTGGAAGAGGATATGACAATGGAATATGTAGATACAATAATGGTAAGGAGACAAAGAATCCTCAACCAAATGAGGAAGGTCTTTATGAATTCACAAATTCTACAACATAGAGGAGATACATTCTTTTTTTTTTCCATGAGGCCTTTGAGGTCAAATGTGTTGGTTGAAAATGCACAAGAATGGTGATTAAATGTGATTCTATGATCAAGGGAAAATATTGAAAATTAGGATGGTCATGTGGGATAGGGATTTTGGATACTTTTCTTGTTGATATTTTGGCTCGATGTATATACCTAGGGTCGTAAAATTGTTTTGTTTTCAACTCCAAAATATGATATCAATATGTCAAATATATGACTAAGCTGAGGTTTTTTGTTGGATAGCATATTTGTTGAAATGATATAATTGGTGTACTAAAAATGATTGACTATGTTGTGTATTACAGGAGCCATATGAGGCCACGAAAATAGATAGTGTCATATCAAATGAGGACACAACAGATGCCGCGAGACATCAGGTACTCAAATTTTGACTTAACTTAGGAAAAATTAATCTGATGGCATTTTTTGATATGTCCATATTTTTTCAAAATATTATTAAAATTTATAGTGTGTTATCCAATATTGACATAAATTAATGCATGTTGTTGATTATTTTAGATGGAGATTGGAGAAAATGTAGAGCTTGGGCATTGAACTAGAAAAAAAAGAGATATGTACGTGGGTATTGACCTAAAATTGTTAAATCACGTAGAGGACAGTGGGTGGAAGAGGATATGACAATGGATCTTTTATAGACAACAAATGATTTCACTGAACAAGAGGTTGGTCATGACTATAGTACATGGGATGAGTACTTTGAGAAAATTGTTGTTTGTGGAAGTTTTGTATGTCGTCGAAAGAAACAATTCAAATGAGCAATTGTACAAAGACATTACATATATGATGAACTTCCAATGGGTAGTATGCCTCCTATAATCGATTCAAATCCAATAGGAATTTTGGTAAGTAATTTTCGAATTTGATATAAATAATATGTATACTTCTTTTAAACATTGTTTTATATTATTTAAATAATTAATTTTTTTCTTAATGAATACTTGCAGGATAAAGTTCTTGGTTTAAATTTTCCTAGAGCACCAGCTTCTAGCCTAGAGGGAAATGGACATTTAATATATGATACATATAAAAAACGTATTTTCACATATACTAGCACTGAAGATGAGGATTTGATGAAAGAAAGTAACAAAACAAGAACCACTTTAAAGATGCATAATTTTCTTAAAGACAAGAGGAAGGTGGACTACATACCCTATGAGAATGAATGCGATGGAGATGATTACTTTCCCTAGAGTTTGAGATCAATTTACAAAGGGACATTTGATCGTCGACTATATTGCGTTTGGCTCAATGATCAACAACTACCTAGTGTGTATGAGGTGTTTCAATTCTTGGGATATATATACATGATACGACCCTCCACATGGAGAAAATATAGGCCTCTTTAAATGTCCATGTGGAATCTAAACATAGAAATAATTCACAAAAAGCCACTAGGATATTAATTCCATATTATGTTCCACCGTATTACAGTGGTGAATGGAGAAGGCTAGCATAATATAAGCCTAGGATGTCAACATATGGTCTAAATTTGAATATGTATACACATCATCTCCATTTGGAAAGTGGAAAAAAAATGAATAGAGGTCATCGTATGTATATATATGGATGTGCATACACAAAAAAAAATATTGCGGATTTTATAAATAGTAGTAAGGGAAGGGACCCTACTGTAAGACCAAATTGTCAATTTGTTGAAGTTATAAATGATAAATATGGAAATATGGAAAGAGAGGTTGATATATTGATAATGGTTTAGGATATTATGGACCTTACCATTGGGGATGATTTATTGATTAATTACCCCTTCTTAAAACAAACTCTTTCTTGAAAGAAAAGGGAAGAAAAAGGTCTCCCTAAGGATGTTATAAAGGGAAGAAAACCAAAGAATTATCAATGAGTGTGGATTGACATTTTATAATATATGTTGTCAAAATGGTGTTTTATTTTAAATTATTGTATAAAAAAATTATTCTATAAAATAATGTTTCGTTATTCAATTGATGTATATATGTTCATACATTCTATACTTTTATTGATTAAGACATATTTGATTATAGTTACTTGGAATTGATACAATTATGATTTATCCAATTGTT
>ML787308.1:338183-372754 GCA_009831015.1 Picea engelmannii
CTCATATGGAAGAGACACCTAAAGATAAGGCACCAAATTTGGAAGATTATGCAGTCCTACAAGAATTTGATGATGTGTTCAAGGAGGTACCAGGACTACCCCCAAAGAGAGACATTGATTTCTCTATAAATTTAATGCCTGGAGCAACACCAGTGTCAAAGAATCCTTACAGAATGAGTACACCAAAGATGAAGGAGTTGCAAATGCAGCTTGAAGAACTTCTAAAGAAGGGGTATATACACCCAAGTGTGTCACCTTAGGGTGCCCCAGTATTGTTCGTAAAGAATATATATGGGACACTAAGATTGTGCATTGATTTTAGATAGTTGAATACAATAACTGTGAAGAACATGTATCATCTACCAAGGATTGACAATCTATTTGATCAATTGAAGAATGCAAAGATATTTTCCAATATAGATCTCAGATTAGGATACCATCAGGTAAGGATTAAGAAGGAATATATAAACAAGACCTCCTTCAGGACAAGGTATGGTCATTATGAGTTCGCAGTGGTGCCTTTTGGGTTTTCAAATGCACCAGTTATTTTCATGTGCTAAATGAATGGTGTTTTCCGAAAATATTTAGACAAGTTTGTCATTGTCTTTTTGGATGACATTCTTAGATATTGTAAGTCAGAGGAAGAGAATGAACATCATTTGAGGATGGTGTTGCAAGTATTAAGGGAGCATCAATTATATGCCAAATTGAGAAAGTGCTCATTTTATCAAAAGCAATTTCATTATTTGGCACATATCATTTCAAAGGATGGGATAGCAGTGGATCTAGAGCAGATAGAATCCATTAGAAAATTGTCAAAGCCAAAGAATGTGACAGAGGTGAGATCATTCATGGATTTTGCAGACTACTATAGGATATTCATTGAAGTATTCTCAAGGATTGCACACCCAATCACTTCCTTGCAAAGAAAGGTTGTGAAGTTTCAATGGACATTGGATTGTGAAAAGAGTTTCCAACACTTGAAACAATTATTGACAAGTTCTCCAATACTAAGGATTGTAGACCCAAGTGAAGAATTCATCGTATGCACAGATGCATGTAAAGAAGGACTTGGTGGAGTCCTCAGTCAAAGTGGGTTTGTTATTTGTTATGAATCAAGGAAGTTGAAGGAACATGAAAGACACTATGCCACTCATGATTTGGAGTTGGCAGCCATAGTGCATGCCTTGAGGAAATGGAGACACTACCTCATGGAAAAAAAAAGGTGTGAGCTGAGAACAGACCGTAATGGTCTGAAATATTTATTTGATCAGCCAACTCTAAATGCTAGGCAAAGAAGATGGTTAGAATTTCTAAGTGAATATGACTTTGATATAAAGTATATCAAGGGGAAAGAAAACAAAGTGGTTGATGCACTCAACAAAAGAGTGTGTGAATTGTGTGCTACATCCATTAGCATGTACCAATTAGATTCAAAACCCATAATTTTAGAGGCTACGAAATTAGATTTGCAATATAAGGAATTAGTGGCAAAATTACAACAAGGTATTTTGCAGCAGAAAATTGAAGAATACAAGCTAGATAATGATGAAATTTTCATGTACAGGGGCAGCATTTATGTACCAAATTCCCTGGAATTGAAAAATCCAATATTGATAGAAATTCATAATGTACCTTATGGTGGGCACCAGGATGTCAGAAAACTATTGCAGCTGTCAAAAGCCAATATTATTGGCCAGGCATGAAGAAAGATGTTGCTAATTTTATTGCCAAATCTTTGGAATGTCAAAATTTAAAGCCTGGGCATAGACACCCAGTTGGTTTTCTACAACCATTACCCATCACTGAGTGGAATTGGGAAGTCATAACAATGGATTTCATCACAAAACTACCCAAAAAAAACAAGCAACATGATTCTATCATGGTAGTGGTGGATAAGCTTACTAAGGATGCTCATTTTATTCCAGTTAAGATCACTCACAAGGCAACCAACATTGCTAATGTTTATATGAGAGAAATAACTCGATTTCATGGCATACCCAAGACAATTGTGTCTGACAGAGATCCAAAATTTACTTCAAAATTTTGGAAAGGATTATTTAATGGATTTGGAACAAATTTGAATTTTAGTACAACTTATCATCCAGAATCAGATGGTCAAACAGAGAGGGTGAATCAATTGATTGAGGATATGTTGATGATGTATGTGATGGATAAACCATCAAAATGGGAAGAGTACCTACACTTGGTAGATTTTTCTTATAACAATGGCTACCAAGCATCTCTAAAGATGAGCCCATTTGAGACACTTTATGGCAGAAAGTGCAACACACCAGTAAGTTGGGATAACCCAACAGATAGAGAAGTAGTTGGGACAGATTTACTCAGGGAAATGGAGGAGAAAATGATAAAGATAAAACAAAATTTAAAGGCTTCCCAAGAAAGGAAGAAAATATATGTTGATAAGGGAAGAACTCACAGGGAATTTAAAGTGGGAGACCATGTATTTTTTAAAGTGAAAGCCAATAGAAGTTCCTTGAAGTTGGGAAATTGTTCAAAGTTGGCATCTCGCTATTGTGGACCATTTGAGATCCTAGAGAGGATTGGTCCAATAACTTATATGATTGCATTGCTTGCATCTATGTCTGTTCATAATTTATTCCATGTATCATTGCTAGATAAATATATACCTGATGCTAATCATGTTATTGATTGGAATGTGATTCAGGTGGAGAAAGAAGGTGTTTTTCAAGTGCATTCGGTGTGCATTCTAGACCGGAAAATCAAACAACTCTAGAATTGAGTCATAGGGATTTTAAAGGTCCAATGGACCTGGTACAGTCCTGATGACACTACTTGGGAGCATGAGGATGCAATGCGGCCAGAATACCCACATCTTTTTGAGGATCTCTGAAATTTTGTTGTATATGTGTACATAATGCACCGAGGACAATGCATAAATAAGGGGAGGGGATTGTAATATCCCTAGGCCGAACCCAATTGTAAATTTAAATACAAATGCATGTAGGATGGTGAGCTATTTTGATATCATTTTGTATGCACATTTCATGGCATAGTGTGCACATGTACTGCGTCGTAAAATGATGAAGTGTGCACATTCGAGGATACCATGCACAACATGTTAAGTGCGCACGATTGTGAGGCCAACGAGCCTTTGTGTATATGCTATGTTTTATAGGATGGTGAGAAAGTTATTATAAGCTAGGATGCTTATGTTTTGAGAGCCTAGATGTTAAAGGCCATTGCGCCTATTTTTGTATATGTATCATCATAATATAAAATACATCGTTGTGCACAGTCTAACCATGATAAAAGAGATGGGGGACTAAACTCCACTAGTTGGAAAAGGGTGGGGCCTAAAATTTAAGGAAAAGGGATAAGCTAGGGAGATTAAGCCAAAAAGGAATATTATATTAATATTTTTTAAATCATAAAGTATGGATAATTATTTTATCCTAAGTTCTAAAGTTGGAGACAAGTGGGCTAAAGTAGCTCCCAACATGACAAGTGTCAAGTTGGTGACATGCATACATATTGTTGGGACTTAGTTCATTTTCGATCATCTTTTCCATGATTGCTTCCATCATTCAGTCATCTAGGCAATCATCCATGAGCATTCACACACCCATTGAGTTATCCTCCTTACCTTCATGTCACTATACCTGAACTTGTATCTGGAGCCATATCTTTCTGTGTAGTTGGTAGCTTAGGAGAGAGACTAAAGAGGCGGGTTTTCAGGCCCATGGGATATTGAAGAGGTAGGTTGTCAGGACTATGATCAATTCCTCTCTGGGTGAGAGAATTGTTGGGAATTGAGTTCCTGAAGGTGCTAAACTGCAACAATAGTTCTCTGAGACTTCCTGTCTGGCCTGTTGTTGAAGGCCTAGAAAGGAAGTGGGGCAGTCAAAGGACTATTGAGCATAGAATGAGCACACTTCCTAGGGTGGGATAGGCATGTGGGGAATAAGATATTGTAGGTTGTTAGTTTGGGTAGTCACCTGTGATGGAGCCTTCCCTGTTGTCCATGAGCCATTAGACTAGATAAGAATCCCTTTACCTCGGTGGAGTTTAGTCCCATCTCGGGGGTGACCCACTACTGAGAGTGATGAGCAGTGTGGTCTAAGGATGGAAGGTTCATGGAAGGTTAGCACACAGTTGATGATATTCTTGCTAAGATAAGTGTCAATTGTGTGATAAATTTACATGTTGCATTGTCATTTACGTGTTTATTTTTATGGGTTTATCTTACGTGTGTTTATAACTGTGTTTATATTTATGGGTATTTCCTGTATATGTTGCATGTATATGTTTTTTGTTATTCTGTGTGAATCCGTGCATTTACAAATGTATTTGTATGTTTACATTTCATATATATATGTTTCCGCAAGAGCTCTGTGTGTATATAATTTAATTGCATGCAGTTTGAAAATTTTATGTGGCATAGCTCAATATGATGTTGGGTATGTTACAGTATGTTCTGCAGAGAGAAAAAAAGTGTTCTTTGGCATAGCGTGGCCCGACATGGATGGTCGGGGATGTTACATCTCTCACATTGGGTTTCCATGTAAAAATACTGGTGTACTGTGCATGCGTGTGATTGTTCATTGTTTATGGTTTATTTGCTCTGCACTTATTGGATGTTAATGTTATACTGATCATAAAGATAAATAACACTTACTTATTGTTCTTAAAAGGATTATAAATTGTTCATTAT
The DNA here is from genome assembly GCA_009831015.1 of Picea engelmannii. Lineage (NCBI taxonomy): Eukaryota > Viridiplantae > Streptophyta > Pinopsida > Pinales > Pinaceae > Picea > Picea engelmannii. The sequence goes on from ML787308.1 coordinate 342,880, forward strand.
TGATTCACCCCTCCTCTCAGTAATCCAACAACCTATTTCCTCTAAGAAGGTCTTGCATGGAGATTTCCATCTTCCCTCCAAAGATTTCTAAAAAGGGGAATGGATTGATGTGAAGAAGAGAAAGGAACAAAGTTACAAAGAGATAGCCAAGAAAAGTGAGACTTTTCATGGTGAGGGATCAATTGGTGGCTACCTTATGTATATGCTTCTCAATTAAAGAAAATTCCAAATGGGCAACTTAGGGAGACTCGAACCTATGATGATCTAGGTAATGGGAAAGAGCTCATATTTTGCAAAAGAGTTTAAGTTTATTGTTTTCCTTAAATTCATTTTATCTTTTTGAAATCATCTCCCTACATGTACATGTATAATTGGAATTAAATTTTGTAACCCTTTTAGTTTATGCTAATAGAAAAACAACCAAATTTTGATTAAAAAACATAATTTATAAAAAATATTATTTATTTCATAATATTCATCTATAAAATTGTAATTATTATTTCTATGTTCTTTTATTTCAACACTACAATCTTCGTAATCATATTAATATGATAAATTATAATGTTTTCTCAACTAATTTTTAAATAAGATTATGTTTAAACATGAATCTAATAAATTATAATATTTTCTAAACCTTTTTTTTTAAACAAAATTATGTTTAAGCGTGAATCTTAAAAACTTGTTTTTACTAATTCAACTTAATTATATCAACATACATTGTCCACGTATTTTTTTATCTCATTTAGAAAAAATAACCTTGATAACTCTATCATTAAAATAGATACAATGCTTTTGTAAGAAAAAATCATAACCAATATAATAGCAACAAAACCATACTAAAAAGGACCATATCGTTATCTCAACGATAAGATTGCATGTATTTTTCCACATTCATTTAAAAACAATAAAGAAAGTGGGGGTGAGCTAAGAGTTCACACACATCCAACTATGCCATGTGAACTTATTCAGAATATATCTCAACACGTTAGATATACCCTAGCATATACACATTAGAATATAAATTAGATGTACCTCCCAATAAAGAAATAAAGTGGGATTGAGATAAGGGTTCACACAAATCTAACCATGCCATGTGACCTTATTCAAAATATATTTTAATATGTTTCACCTACCATATCATATCCATGTAAGGTGCAAAGGACTTGCATATGCTTTGTAGGATAATCCTAGGATATGCCATTTGTTATGGTCCAAGGAACATATAAAAAACATTGTTGGTTAGATGTTTACGTATACTTACTAGTCACTCCCATGACTCTTTACACCTATACATATGGAATTAAGAATGTAAGTTTTGGGTTAGTGGATTTATTTTTCCAAATTCATTGAGAAGTTACACTTATGTCCTCTTCCTTTTAGTAGTGACAAGACCAACTAAAAAAGATAACCATGTCACTTAAAAGAATGCACCTCTTTTATGTTTAATGAAGGTTGTATAGGGATGAAGATAGTGTCGAACTCTTAATGTGTTGTTATGGTGGGATAAATTGATTTGTTTGAATACACACAACTCAAATTTTAATGATATCCCAAGATTTGAATATAGGTATAAGTTTGAGTTTGTTTAGCATCAACGTTTCCTTCAACATGTTTATAGTATTTTAGGCTTGATTTTGAGTGCTTACAACCAAGTTTTATGAATGGAGGTTTTTGTAATGAAATGAAAGATCGATTATTTCGAACCCATAGTTGTTGTGATTGTTACATGAAAGGGAAAGAGATTAAATGAGTAATGGCGAATGAAATAGGCTGAAATTATACATATAAATTGTCTTCTTGCATGTCTCTTTCCCTCATGCTACCACCATATTTCTTTCCTTGTGTTCTATCATTTGATCCCAAGCTAATTTTGACTTGTGGCCCTATTTTCCCTAACTTGTTAGATGATACTGGACTTGATTGGTTTACTAAAAATTATTGTCATTGTTGTGTAGCAAGATCCATAGGAGGCCATGGAAAGAGGACATGGACAATGTAGAACTACTAAATCACAAAGAGGAAAGTGGGTGGAAGAGGATATGACAATGGAATATGTAGATACAATAATGGTAAGGAGACAAAGAATCCTCAACCAAATGAGGAAGGTCTTTATGAATTCACAAATTCTACAACATAGAGGAGATACATTCTTTTTTTTTTCCATGAGGCCTTTGAGGTCAAATGTGTTGGTTGAAAATGCACAAGAATGGTGATTAAATGTGATTCTATGATCAAGGGAAAATATTGAAAATTAGGATGGTCATGTGGGATAGGGATTTTGGATACTTTTCTTGTTGATATTTTGGCTCGATGTATATACCTAGGGTCGTAAAATTGTTTTGTTTTCAACTCCAAAATATGATATCAATATGTCAAATATATGACTAAGCTGAGGTTTTTTGTTGGATAGCATATTTGTTGAAATGATATAATTGGTGTACTAAAAATGATTGACTATGTTGTGTATTACAGGAGCCATATGAGGCCACGAAAATAGATAGTGTCATATCAAATGAGGACACAACAGATGCCGCGAGACATCAGGTACTCAAATTTTGACTTAACTTAGGAAAAATTAATCTGATGGCATTTTTTGATATGTCCATATTTTTTCAAAATATTATTAAAATTTATAGTGTGTTATCCAATATTGACATAAATTAATGCATGTTGTTGATTATTTTAGATGGAGATTGGAGAAAATGTAGAGCTTGGGCATTGAACTAGAAAAAAAAGAGATATGTACGTGGGTATTGACCTAAAATTGTTAAATCACGTAGAGGACAGTGGGTGGAAGAGGATATGACAATGGATCTTTTATAGACAACAAATGATTTCACTGAACAAGAGGTTGGTCATGACTATAGTACATGGGATGAGTACTTTGAGAAAATTGTTGTTTGTGGAAGTTTTGTATGTCGTCGAAAGAAACAATTCAAATGAGCAATTGTACAAAGACATTACATATATGATGAACTTCCAATGGGTAGTATGCCTCCTATAATCGATTCAAATCCAATAGGAATTTTGGTAAGTAATTTTCGAATTTGATATAAATAATATGTATACTTCTTTTAAACATTGTTTTATATTATTTAAATAATTAATTTTTTTCTTAATGAATACTTGCAGGATAAAGTTCTTGGTTTAAATTTTCCTAGAGCACCAGCTTCTAGCCTAGAGGGAAATGGACATTTAATATATGATACATATAAAAAACGTATTTTCACATATACTAGCACTGAAGATGAGGATTTGATGAAAGAAAGTAACAAAACAAGAACCACTTTAAAGATGCATAATTTTCTTAAAGACAAGAGGAAGGTGGACTACATACCCTATGAGAATGAATGCGATGGAGATGATTACTTTCCCTAGAGTTTGAGATCAATTTACAAAGGGACATTTGATCGTCGACTATATTGCGTTTGGCTCAATGATCAACAACTACCTAGTGTGTATGAGGTGTTTCAATTCTTGGGATATATATACATGATACGACCCTCCACATGGAGAAAATATAGGCCTCTTTAAATGTCCATGTGGAATCTAAACATAGAAATAATTCACAAAAAGCCACTAGGATATTAATTCCATATTATGTTCCACCGTATTACAGTGGTGAATGGAGAAGGCTAGCATAATATAAGCCTAGGATGTCAACATATGGTCTAAATTTGAATATGTATACACATCATCTCCATTTGGAAAGTGGAAAAAAAATGAATAGAGGTCATCGTATGTATATATATGGATGTGCATACACAAAAAAAAATATTGCGGATTTTATAAATAGTAGTAAGGGAAGGGACCCTACTGTAAGACCAAATTGTCAATTTGTTGAAGTTATAAATGATAAATATGGAAATATGGAAAGAGAGGTTGATATATTGATAATGGTTTAGGATATTATGGACCTTACCATTGGGGATGATTTATTGATTAATTACCCCTTCTTAAAACAAACTCTTTCTTGAAAGAAAAGGGAAGAAAAAGGTCTCCCTAAGGATGTTATAAAGGGAAGAAAACCAAAGAATTATCAATGAGTGTGGATTGACATTTTATAATATATGTTGTCAAAATGGTGTTTTATTTTAAATTATTGTATAAAAAAATTATTCTATAAAATAATGTTTCGTTATTCAATTGATGTATATATGTTCATACATTCTATACTTTTATTGATTAAGACATATTTGATTATAGTTACTTGGAATTGATACAATTATGATTTATCCAATTGTTTCCAAACATTAAATAATGCTTGTGTTTGTTGATAGGTAGAAGATATTGATGATACACATACTAATATCCAAGATCAAACCGGGCTTTTAATACTTGGACAGGATGATCCAAACCATCCTTTAAACCATACCAAGGAGAAAAGATAATCCTTGAAGAGAATACTACCAACTAATAAATTTGAAGAGATGATGAGATTAGCATACATTGATGACATTCCATATAGCTTTAATGATGATGATGATAGTGAAAATGCAGTGCGTGAAGAAGGATTGAATGAAATGATTACAGGTTTATTTTGTGATGGAAAAAATGATGACGATAATGATCATATGGTTGATAGTAATGATGATAACAGGGGTAATTACCACCAACGTAATCTTGATGATAACAACCTAAAAGACTCAATCAATAAAGTTGTGAAGACACCCGTGTTAAGATTGGATGCAAGTAGAACCTCAAAACTTCCATGCACATTGATATTATTACAAATCAAGTCACTATCTGGTTGGTCAGACAAAGGATTCACTACCTTACTGAAGTGAGTTAAAATGCATTTCTTACTTTTCATTGTCAATTGGTGTACACAATTCATCAACATTCATCAACTTTGTTTATATTTATTTAAGGGGATTTTAAAAACCATATATTGTATATAAACAATCCTAGTATAGATTGGCATATAAAATATGTTCATGATAAGTAAAACATTCAATTGATTTAATCTCTGGCAATATTACAAGGCACTAAAAACTAAAATATTTCCTGAAGAGAATGTGGTTCCATCAACTTGCAGAGAAGCACGCCAATTTTTGGTTGAGTTGGGGATTGAATATAAGAAAATTCACTCATGTAAAAATGATTTCATTTTATGCATAGCTGAATATCAAAACAAAGTAGAATGCCCTGTATGCAAAGAGAAGAGATATTGTACAGATGTACAAGGTCTTACAGTTCCAAAGAAGGTTTTACATCACATGCCAATTATACCTAGACTTCAATGAATGTTTTTATGAAAATAACTTTCACAATTGATGGAATGACAAGTAAAGAACATGAGTAAATATGGATTCATGTGAGTTCTAACCGACTCCAAATATATCAAACACATAGAGGAAAAATGGCCAAGTAAATTCAAAGATGAACCATGTAGTATTAGGTTTGGTATTACAATTGATGTGGTGTGCCCATTCTCTTTCCTGAGATCAAATTATAGTGTTTGGACAGTAGGATTGATAGTATACAATATTCCCCCATGGATGAGTGTTAGAAATTATGCTAACTCTCATTGTTCCAAGAAAACATCAAGTTAAAAACATGGATGTTTATATTGCGCCTTTTATTGATGAAATGCAAATACTATGGAAAGACATTAGAATGTATGACATATCACGTCCTCCATCAAATAAGTCCTTCATGTTGTATGGTGTGTTATGTTGGACTATTCACTATTTCCCAGGACTTGGTGTTTGTTTTGGTAAGATAAAATATTTATGTATTCACACTCATAATTTATTTTCATCTCAACTTTCATATTTACTTTTATACTATTATTTTGATGCTATTAACATTACTTATTGAATTGCATGGCTTCAAGCAAAGGTGATATTTTCATGTCCAATGTGTGTAGATCAATTTCAAGGGAGGTATTCCAAATATCTACATAAATTTATTTACGCAAAAAATAGGGTTTTCTACCACTAGATCATAAGTTTAGAAATCGTCTAAAAAATCAATTTGATGTAAAAGTTGAAAATATAGACCCTCCCATGATTATGGGTCTAGGTGATTGGGTTAAGAAGTATGAAGATGTTGAATTAAAATCTTGGGATGATTTTTTTGACATGGGTGATTCAATTGAAGAACCATAACACGTTGTAGTTAATATGCCAGAAGGAATGAAAAGGAATTCCATATTTTATGAGCTCCCTATTAGATCCTATTATCTCACCTATTATATCCTATGCACATATTAAAAAATGTCCCAAATTCTATATTTGGACATATATAAAAAAAAGAGAAGGACACATTGTCTTCGAGGAGAGGTATTTCTCTTTTGCATACCAAAATTGATAGAAGACATTTGTGGCCAAATAGGGAAAATGAAACAAATGCAAAAATTCTATGGATTTTGAAAAAAAAGAAGAGATAGACCAACTAAAAATGAAATTCGTTCAATAAGGACACCTACTAGTTATGGGTCATCATTGGATAAAGATTTTATAGTTGATTGACATATCACAGGATTTAAAACACATGATTTTTATAATTTTATCAAGGTATTATATATCATCATTTAAATTTTTTTGGTAACATTGATTAAGTACTAAATATATTTTTATATTTTGTTGTGTGAGAAAAATTACTAATTACCTTTGATAAATGTGTTTGATAGCATATAATACCATTGGAAATTAGGGGGAATTCATTTCTTACTATTTACTTAAGGAATTTCATAAGTTGATTGTCAACATTTACAAGGTATATGGTATGAAATGTTCATGTGTGAGACATAGAGATATTATATTCCATTTTATTTTTTCACTAAAGGTTCATACTAATTTACTATTCTTATATTAGGTGGGTGACCTCCGAGGAGATCCATGAATGTGAAGTACCAAAATGGAAGAAGGAAATTGCATAAATTGTATGTGTATTTGAGAAGGAGCTCCCTACAAGTTTCATGGACCTACAAGTCCATTTACTTATGCACCTAGTCAATGACATTGAATTGGTGGGTGTCATATCAATGAGGTGGATGTTTTTCTTTGAGAGGTATGATTGATATTGAAAAATGGATTGTAGAGAACTCGAACACACTATTCAGGCTCTATCATCCTTCAGGCATGGAAATAAAGATTGATATTTCTTCACTGGAACACTGCCAAGATGCTGGAAAAAAAAAGGACAAAGATACCACTACTTCTATGGCAATATGTTCATGACTACACAAGCTACACAAGCTTTAATATGGAGGTGTCTCCTTCCCCCTTTAGAAGAACCCGGAAAAAATCCTAAAATGGAGCAGTTGATTGCAAAGTTATAGGAAAGCACTAGTCATGGACATGAAATTATAGAATCAGCCTCCAGGGTAACAACAAACTTGATTGAGAATCACATCATACAAACCACAAAGTTCCACACCATGATTTAGGAATTCATGGCTACGTTATCAAAGTATAAGCAAACCCTCAAGGATAACACATCCATGTACACACTACTCTTGAGGAGTTAGCATATCATAGAATCATACCTCTTTATGACCAGTTGGATATATGAACAACCTGGATGAGGGAATAAAGTCCATGAATAAGATGAAATATCAATTCAAAATTGTTGTTAGCTATATTCTATTTTGTCTTCTTCCAATCACTTTCAACTTTGTCATTTTCCTTACATGTGTCACAAATCTAGTAAAGGAAGATGAAATGTCTCTTTTTGCAACAAGTTGTTGAGGAATGCAAGAAGTCATTTTGAGGAGTTACGAATAATTGTATAAATGAATGAAGAGATCCATGTAGAAAGTGATCTTCAATATTTTTATCGGCTCAATAACTATTTTGGGAGAGAATACTTGGTTAACTAATTTTGAGAAGCCCTCGGGGATAGACTTTAATAGAGAGAAAAACGTGCATGTGTTGTTGTTTTGGTATTAACTATTTCAATCAGAATGTATGTTGTTCACATGGGATGTAAGAACATATTTTCTAATAAAAATTTCCTATGAAATCCATGTTCCTTTTAAAGTGATTTTATTCTTTGTTATATTATATGTCTTGAGAACATGAGTTGTTAATGTACGTAGAAATAGAATTTATGCTTTTTTGGTTATATATTTGTATGCATGTGTTTCTAATTTTGTTCCTTCATATCATCTATCTGATTAGGGTTTAAGCATAATTTGGTTTCATTACAAATCATTTACTTATTATAAATGTCTCCTTGATAGGATAGAATAAATTACAATTAGATTATATTTCTTTCATATATTTACATAGTCTTCATCTACATATTCTATTTGCATTACCATCCATCCTTCTTTCACCCTCACAACCATTATTGGTATCCAGGCCAGAATCCAGATGGGTCTCCTAAACCAAATGGTGCATCTTTTAATTGGGACCATGTGCGGGGGATTACCACTTACTGTTGCTGGGAAATTTCACTCCGTCAATAGAATTGGTGCTAGAAGGAAGGCATGGAATTGTATGGATTATATAAACTCATTGCATACACACAACCAATCCTCTGAAAATACTCATGTTCCACCTCTTTTTCCTCATATCAATTTAGAACTGGAAATTACCTTTAAAGACACAAACCACAAATTTGAAAGTGCTACTGGCAATCTCGAAACTCAAAAAAAAAAAAATTGTTTCAAGTACCCTACAAAGGGCTTATTGAAACCCATCACATCACACAAGCATATTCCATGTTACTTAGAAAGTTACCAACATCCTTAGAGATATCGAGGAGAGGAAATACCTACATAAGGAGACCTAGTAATCAGACCAATATTCTTGTTAAAAATGTAGAGGATCTAATTGAAAATTCTTTGCAAGAAGTACCCATACCTTTAACTCAATTCCCCCCTACCCCTCCTGAGTTTGAACATAAATTTGACAATGAAAACATATAAATTAATATTGAATATAACATGGGTGCACGAGAAGAATGAAGAGTGGTAATTCCTCCATGGTTATATGAAGGTGCCCTAAATTTAGCACGACCTTTGCATGAAATTCCCAAAAAACTAGAGAAACACCTTCCAAAATTCGATCCGGACAGACCTAGATCCACAAAAGATCCTATAAAGAATTTATTTCTAGATACCCATCTCCTCAATTTTCATAATGAAGATGTGGTTTTTATAATTTTCCCTTAAACCTTTGCAGGCAGAGCATCCACATGGTATTTCAACCTCCCTCCTAACTCCATAACCAATTGGGATGATTTTGAAAAAGATTTCATTGGAAAATTTAGGGAAATGAAAACAACCACAACATTATAAAAGGAATTAGGAGCAATAAAAATGGAGAAACATGAGAAAGTGGGGGATTTTAATCAATGCTTTACTACAATACTCACTAAGTTTACTACCAAAACATCTCCTTTACAAACCTTATCTATCGAATACTACACCTCAGCTCTCATCCCTTCTATAAGCATGTTTGTTAAGCGAGCTAGTAAAGATTCTTTAGCCTGGAATTTTGAAGAATCCAAAGATATTGAAAAGGAATTTCCATATTACACAAATCATCCATACTCCGAAGAAATTAAATCAGCTGGAAAGAAACCATTGTTATTGGCAAAACCTTATGAGAAAGAATCTAAAGATCTGTTGAAATATTGCAACTTCAAAGAATATTTTAATTATATTTGAGTTATTATTTTATAGATATTCCCTTTTGTGAATTGATCAAGTCAGGTCTTTTATAAGATAAAATCCCCTTTTCTGGATTGGTCAAACTGTATTTTTATAGTGGTATTTGTAAAGTTAGACCCTAGTAATTATAAAGTGGGTTTAGCCACTTCTAGATGAATTCGAATCAACCAAGTGAAGAGACACAACCCTAGTTCCATATCACACTTGTATTTATATGTAAGGTTGGTGTCTCATTTACACACACTCACTCACTCATCTAGTGCACATATCTTGAAGGAAGTTGCAGTTGCAAGAGGAAAGAGAAGAGAGGTGCATGCTCAGTCTTGGTCTATCTTTGGTGCTTTGGTCTTAGTCTTGGCATTGTATTGGAAATCTATTATTAAGGAAGTTTTTGTTGGGATTTATCCCTCATGAGGGTGTCCCAGGATAAAATGTTGCATACCTTGTTCTTGTTTTTGTTTCAGTGATCCTCTTTATATTGTTGTTTTGGAAATGCATTGAATTCTCATGTAATTTAGAAATAACCTAATAACAATAGTAAAAACTTAACAGGGTATTAGAGCTTGATTGAATAGAGCATATTTCACTAGGTATCTAGATGTCATTGTTTTCGTACAAGAAAATTAGTGATTTTTACTGAAGAAGAATTTTGACCACAAATCACCTTGGGAAGTGCACCCTACCATAGCACATTTTTTGGTGGCTTGGGCAAAATTTTTCAGTGGCCAGATTCTCTGGAAATGCAAACCCTAGTTTTGACTAGTATGATAAAACCAGGAAACCAAAACCATTACGAGAAGTATCGGTCCAGAATTGTGTAGGTCAAGTTTCAAGGGATAAAATTTGAAATTTTTTTAAACGCTTAGATCCAAAAAACTCACCTCAGCCCAATGCATCTCTTAGTAAGCTCAATTTCATTTTTTGAGCACTTCCATTTTCTGGTCATTTTCTTAGCTCCAAGTCAATATCTCAGAAAGAACCAAGCTTGTTGAAAAGATAGAAGGTGTGGTAAATTTCCATGCCTAGAAGTACATAATTGGACTCATTCTTGAAGAGAATGACCTTGCAAAATGCATAAAATAAAATGTACCAGAACCCAAAGAAAATGAAGCCAATGAGAAGTAAAAGAAGGATATGATTAAGGCTAAAATAATAATTGCAATTTCCATTAAATACCACTTGATCCCTCAAGTGTATTCTAAGAATACTCCAAAACATATGTTTAATGCTCTAACCAGAATGTATGAAGGAAACAACATCAACCGGAAGATGAACTTGATAACCCAACTCAAGAATACAAAGATGAAAAAAGGAGAAACAACTCAAGACTATTTCTCTAGGGTATCTCAATTCAAGGAACAATTAGAGGGAATGGGAGACAACTTAGATGATGATAAACTCATGATGAAAACTCTTAATGGTCTCACAAAACCTTGGGATTCCTTCATCCAAACTACTTGTGCAATAAAAGAGAAACTCCAATTTGATAATTTATGTGAAGAATGTGTTCAAGAAGAAGCAAGAGTGGCCAACAGAGAATCCATCCTATTAAGAGATGAAGATCAAGCCCTAGCTGCTCATGTTAATGGTGGAAAGGGAAAGTCTTGTTTTCAAAAGGAGACTCACTTTCATATAGAGTCTCACTCTCTAAAGAGATTCCAAGAATATCATAAAGGTCAAAGAAGGAAAAAATATTTCTCCTCCTACCAGTGTTATCATTGTGATAAGATGGGACACATTGCTAAGAATTGTCTTGCCATAAGGGAAGAATACAAGAAGAGAAATAAAAAAATACAGCGTGCCCATGCAGCTAAAGATGATGAGCCACCCAACAAGTTAGCTAAAGAATATATTGAATAATATGTTTTGTTTTCCGCTCTCTCAGGTTCTGTGACACCTGGAGAGGATACTTGGTCATAGATAGTGGTGCCTCTAAGCACATGACAGGTCAAAATAACACTCTCTCCAGCCTTATAGAAAATGACTTCCCCCAAAAATTTTCACTTGGAGATGATTATCAGTACCCTATTAAAGGAATGGGAGAAGCCACCTACAAACCTGATTCAAGAACTTCGATGAGAATGAAGGATGTACTCTATGTACCAGGTTTGAAAAAGAACTTACTTTCTATTTCAACCCTAGATAGCAAAGGTTCTAGGGTTACATTAATAGATGGTGAAGTTCTTATGTGGTCTAAAGGAAAAACTAAAGAAGATGATGTTATTATTGGAATGAAATAAGGTAGTTTGTGGAACTTAAAAGGTCACTCAGATGTAGCCTTGACTCACTCTACTGAAATTCCTTGTGAACTTTGGCATAGAAGACTAGCTCACATCAAATACAAATCCTTACCATATGTAAGCAAGGTAGTTATAGGTTTACTAGAACTAAAGGTTGATCATGAAGGTAAATGCAAGGGATGTGCACAAGGAAAAAACATAAAGAATCATTTTCCAAAGGGAGATAGTAAATCAGAAGGAATCTTGGAACTTGTCCACTCATATGTATGTGGTCCAATGCTATCAAAATCTCTAAGAGAGTATGTATACTATGTATCTTTTATTTATGATTACTCTTGTAAAAGATGGGTTTATTTCTTGAAGTCAAAAGATGAAGTACTTGGAAATTTCAAGGAATTCAAAGCCTTGGTAGAAAACCTCTCTGAAAGGAAAATCAAGATACTTAGGTCAGACAATGGAGTAGAGTACACTTCAAATGAACTTGGAAGATTTTGCAAAGATTTAGGGATTAAGAGGGAGCTCACCACTCACTATTATCCTCAACAAAATGGTGTAGCAGAAAGACATAATAGAATGATTATGGAAGCAGTAAAGATTATGATTCACGATCAAGATCTTCCAATGCACTTATGGGTTGAAGTAGGAAGAACAACAATATATGTCCAAAAATGATTATCCCATAGTGCACTTGGATTCAAAACTCCTGAAGAAATGTTCACTAGAAAGGAGCCAGAAGTAATCCATCTCAAAATATTTGGTTGTCTAGTATTTGTACACATTCCAAAAGAAAAGAGAACTAAGTTAGATCCTTCAATAAAGAAGGGAATATTTGTTGGATATTGTGAGGTCTCTTAGTCCTTCAAAATTTATATACTAGGTTACCATCATATTGATATCAATAAATATATAACCTTTTATGAATATGAAACACTCAAAATATCAAGGAAATGCTAGCTTGAAGAAGTATATGAAGAAGAACTTGTAGCTCCCAGAGTTGCATAACTCGTAAAGGAAGTTGCAATTACCCCTAATGACGAGATTTTAAAAGATTATGATATGATAGAATATCAAGAACCTCCCTATATGAATATCTCTCATAAGAGGAAGCCAGCTTGGGATAGATAAATTATTCAGGATGCATAGAAGTATGGTACCCCAGAAGAAACCATGAGACAAATCGAGAAGCCTAAGCCATTCTCCAGTTATATGGCCTTGATGTGTGATCTCATAGAGAAGGAACCTACTTTATTTGAAGAATTCATTTAAAATAAAGAATGGATGGATGCCATGACAAAAGAACACCAATCCATTATGAAGAATGATGTGTGGGAAGTAGTTCCCATACCAAAGAAAAAATATGTGGTATCTTCCAAGTGGATATACAAAATAAAACATGCAGGAGATGAAAGCATTGGAAAACATAAGGCACGATTTGTGGCTCATGTATTTTCTCAAAAAGAAGGTATTGACTATGAAGAAACATTTTCTCCTGTAGCTAGATACACTTCTATCAAAACCATCATAGCTCTTGCAGCCAAAATGAAGTGGAAGTTACACCAGATGGATGTGAAAACAACTTTCTTAAATGGTGTTATTGAAGAAGAAGTGTATATAGAACAACCATAAGGGTTTGAAATTGAATATAGAAAAAATCATGTCTCCATATTGAATAAAGCTATGTACGGGTTGAAGCAAGCTCCTAGAGCTTGGTATGGAAGAATTGATAGTTTCCTAACAAGATTGGGATTAACTAAAAGTAAATTGTATCCTAACCTTTACTTCAAGGTTATGAATGATGAACCAGTTATATTTCTACTATATGTAGATGATTTATTCTTGACACGAGAATAAAATCTCATCACAAATTGCAAGAAAAATCTCACTGTAGAGTTTGAGATGAAATACCTGGGCCCAATGCATTATTAATTAGGTCTTGAAGCTTGGCAGAGGCCATAAAAGATCTTCCTTAACCAAGGGAAGTATGCAGTTGAAATACTGAAGAGATTTGACATGTTGGAATGTAAATCCATGAACACACCCATGGAAACAAATTTGAAGATCCTGGTTGATACTTCATCAAAGTTGGTTGATGCTACTTCATACAGACAGATTATTGGATCGTTGATGTTTGAAAAATACTAAACCATACATATGCTTTGTTGTGAGCACCTTGAGTCTATATCTGGTGGAGACCAGACGTGTTCACCTTGTAGTTGCAAAGCATGTGATGATATACCTTAAGGGTACATTGGATTATGGTCTCTGTTATATTGGAGATCATGAATTAAAACTGTATGGTTATAATGATTCAAATTAGGTTGGAAGTGGTTCAGATAGAAAGAGAAGCTCAAGATTTTTTTTCAGTTTGGGGTCAGCCATGAATTCATGGAAAAGAAGGAATAAATCCAATATTCCTCTCAGCATGACATAATCGGATTACATTGCAGCATGTTCCTCCAATTGGGAATCCATATGGCTTCAGAAGTTGTTGACATGTCTGTTCAATCTGGAGATGGAAGCCACCGTGATTCTATGTGATAACCAGAGTTGTATAAATATGATAGAGAACCTAGTGTTCCAAGATAAGTTGAAGCACCTAGAGATTTGGTACCACTACATTCGTGATATGGTGCAGAGGGGAGAAGGTTGCATATGTGTTGACTAAGCCTCTATCTTGTGTGAAGTTTGAGTACTTCTGAGATAAGCTTGGTGTATTTCGAAAGGACCCCCCTCAAAAGGGGGAGTGATGTTGATGATACTATGGTATCCTCACCAACAACGGGTAGCTCAGTTAGGATTTTATATGCTATGGGACTGATCATCCCTGAACAAATCCTGAAGGTATGGTAAGGATGGTATATCAGAGTACATGTGCGTGTATATGCCAACTATGGTCAATATTGGTAGCTCCGTTAAGATTTTATATCCTAGGGAATATTATGATTCCTAGGAAGATTTCTAAGGTCTGGTAAGGATGGTTTGTCATTGTACCACATGGTAGCTTGTTAGGATTTTATATACTAGAAAATCTTATAATTCCTGGGCAGATCCCAAAGGTCTAGAAGAGTACCATAAATGTTGTTGTTGAGGCACCTGCCTCATTCTGTTGCCACATGTTGATGATGTTGTTGTTCCAACTTCGTTTTGTTGATGATGTTGTTGTTCCATATTCGTGTTATTGACGTCGATGCTTTAGATTCATCATGATGATGATGATGATGATGTTACTCCAGCTCCATGTTGTAAATGATGATGCTATTAATGATGATAAAAACTTACGATGATTTATAGATGTGCCAATCAATGCCCGGGATGATGATGATGATGTTTTCCTCTCCTTCTCTTGATGATGTTGTATTGATTCATGTAAGTAGAATACCCTTCTCATTAAGGGATGGTGTTGAAATATTGTAACTTCAAAGAATATTTTAATTATATCTGAGTTATTATTTTATATATCAAATCCCATTTTGCAGATTGATTAAGTCGGGTTTCGTATAAGATCATATCCCCCTTTATGGATGGGTCAAACTGTATTTGTATAGTGGTATTTGTAAATTCAACCCCTAGTAATTATAAAGTGGTTTTATCCACTTCTAGGTGAAGTCAACTCAACCAAGTGAAGAGACACAACCCTAGCACCATCTCACACTTGTATTTATATGTGAGTTTGGTGTCTCATTTACACACACTCACTCACTCATCTAGTGCACATATCTTGAAGAAATTTGCAGTTGCAGGAGAAAGGAAAAGAAAGGCACATGCTCAGTCTTGGTCTATCTTTGGTGTTTTGTTCTTAGTCTTGGAATTGTATTGGAAATCTATTATTGAGGAAGTTTTTGTTGGGTTTTCTCCCCCATGAGGGTTTTACAGGATAAAATGTTGTCTACCTTGTGATTGTGTTTCTTTCAGTGATCCTCTTTATATTGTTGTTTTGGAAATTCATTGAATGCTCATGTAATTTGGAAATAACCTAATAAAAATAGTAAAAACTTAACAAGATCTAGATAGTGTGGTTAAGTTAGTGAAAAACCTATGAAATGAAGTTGTTGATATTAAAAAGAATGTCAGCGAAGGCCCCTAAAAATCCATACCTTTTCATACATTCTTCAAAATGAATGACAACTATCCCAAGACACCATAGGTCCCATACGTTATGCTCAACCTAGGTACATTTGGCAGTGATAACTTCTACTTGTGTCACCAACATAACCACTTCGAAAAGACCTGTCATAAATGGGTCAAATCCATGACCTTGGTTATCAACTAACTGTTATATAAATAAAGTTTGAATGAAAAACAACCCAACTAAGATGAAAATGAAGAAACCAATGAAGAGACTCCCTAAGAGTCCACTATGACATTATGGGATTGGTGTATTGACTTAGATGATGAGAAAATCAAAGAATTTTTTATAGGTGATACACCAGTTATAAAAGATGCACCCAGAGAATATAATATACATAGAAAAGGTGTTGTCACAAACAATTCCCCTTCTCCAAAGTAAAATTCCCTCTTTGGAAAATCATCCCACCTATTCCTTCCTTGAAACAAACCACCCCAACCTCGAATAAATTTGGTAATAAATTGAACCCGCCTGTTTCAACCAACAACATCAAACTCAACTACAAACAAAAACAAGATCAACACTTTAATTCCTAACAACAAATCCAACAATCCTCAACCAAACACAACAAGTAAACCAAAAATTTTCACTCTAGATTATAGTTTCATCAAGGATATGAAGAAAACTAAAGCTAACATTTCCATGTATGATATCTAGACATTATTACAATAGAATTATATTATTCTCAATACTTTTGATCCCAAAAATTCTCAGAAGAGGACCATTGTTGTAACAGACAACATTCCCAAAGTCTTCGAAACAAATAGAATACATAAAATTCAGATCTAATCAACCATTAATGCAACAAGCATAGGTGTGTACTCGAAGTCCCGAGTTCCTCTTTTTCTTATTAAATATGAAATATTCAATTTCAATGTGCATAATTGTTTAGCATATTCTGGTACCTCTTCAAACATCATGCCATATTGAGTGTGCCAAAGAATAAATGTTTTCCCACAACTGACCACCACAAGGATCAAACAATTAGATAGGACATATGTTAAAGTAAGTGGAGAACTCAAAGTTGTTTTGATTAGATTAGCTTCTGACCCTAGAGTCCATTAGTTTAATGACATTGGTGTTGTTGACATCCCAGAAAGTTATGGTTTATTGTTAAGTAGGGATTGGTTAGGTATGCTTCAAGGTTATTTTTCCATGGACTGGTCCCACCTATGGATCCGTTACAAAGGTAAACTCAATCAGATTCAAGTAGATAGTGAATCACACATGAATCATATGGTAATGGAATTAGAAGGTAAAAATGAGCCTATTAATTTTCCTCATTCTCTTTTCAATAATTATTTTTTAGAGACTGACCTTGGATGTTATGAAGCAAATTTATCTCCATTTCAGCTAGATTCACAATATGGAGTCCATCCACGAACAAAAAATGATTCCTATACTATATTAAAATATTCAGGTTTTTGTGCTAATAAGAAATTTGTACATACTAAAACCTGGTCTATGTTTTTTTATGGATCCATATCTCAAGAAGGAGTCGGTGTAAGAAGTGTGTTGATGGATCTCGAATAAAATAAAAATCTCATATCCTACCACTTATAATTTGAATTCCCAAATAATACCATTGAATATAAATCGTTGGTCGAAGGTCTAAAGAAGGTCATAAACCTTAAGGTAAAATATCTTTGAGCATTTGTTGATTCAGAGATAGTCGCCCGACAGATAAGGAACACCATTCAGTTCTTATCCCCTCATTTAAATAGTTATCAACATGAAGAATTGAATTTAATATACTCCTCTGAAGTGTTCAATATTACTTCTATACCTTGTAATCAAAATATTGATGTAAATATATTAGCAAACACAAAATCTAGGTTTATTCCCCCTGATGATGGTTTTTATGTTGAAATAGTTTTCATGCCTCCTTTACGAGACAAAATTACAAACTGGAGAGTATTCAATAATTCTAAGTTTAGATTATAAATTTCCTTAGTAGTTCCAACATTTTCCAAGACTTAGTAATATACAATGAAGTCCTTGAACAAGAACTTTGGGATTGTCGAGAAGAATCAAGTAAGATTAAGTCTAATGTACCCCAAAAGGTGTGTTTTTTTAGGAAAAGATGTTTGATATACAAACTAAACTCATAAGGCTTGCAAATAAAAAGACCAATAGTTCTACCATGATGCATTTCTTGGTGAACCTAGGAACCCCTAAACAACCCATGTACATCAATTTGGACACCTTTTTTCTAGATGCATAGAATCATACATTCACATAGTTGTTCAAGAAATACCATGATGTGTTCTCCTAGACATATGAAGAATTGAAGACCTATGACACCCACATCATTCAGCATGTGATTTCAATCAAAGAAGGTATCATGTCATTCCAGCAGAAGATGAGAAAAACAGATCTGACCCTTGAACCACTCTTTCATAAAGAAATAAAGAAAGTTAAACACATAGATTATATTCAAGGTTCGTCACTCAACCTGGGTGTCTAACATGGTTCCCATTAAGAAGAAGTCATGGGAAATCAAAATTTCCATAGATTTATGGAATCTAAACCAGGGCACCCATAAAGATAACTGTCTAGTTCCCCTTGTAAAACAAATCCCGCAACTCGTTTTTGGCTTTGAGATGTTCTCTCTATTAGAGAGGTTTTAAAGATACAATCAAGTTCTCTTAGTAGAATAAAACCAATTAAATACCACCTTCAGAACAAAGTGGGAAATATATGCATATCGAAGGATTCCTTTTGGCTTAATTAACACAAAGGATACTTTTCAAAGAGCTATGGATATTTCCTTCAAATGTCTAATCAGTCAAAGTGTGGTGGTCTATATTAATAATGTCATTGTTTATCCAAAGTAAAGAGATGATCACCCAAAGCACCTGAAACAAATATTTGAAAGATGCATAAAGTATGGTATCTCTTTGAACCCCAAGAAGACTATCATTTCTATTTCAGAAGGAATTTTATTGGGGAATCTTATTTCCAAACATGGTATTTCAGTGGACATAGAAAGAAAGAATGATGTTGCATAAATCCCACCACTTCACAACAAAAATTCCATGAATTCCTTTTTCGTAAAAATCAATTTTGTAAGAAGATTTGTGTTGGATTTTTCTGAAATCATCAAAACTTTTCAAAAAATGATCAAGAAGGATGTGCAGTTTAAATGGAAATTATTTTAAAAGGAGACCTTTGACAACATCAAGGCTTCCATAGAAGCTGCACCTTCCTTAAAAAGTTTGGATTTTTTGAAAGACTTCTTGTTGTACACCTTTGCATATGACCATTCTCCTGTTGTAGTGATCACACAGAAGGATGGACAAGGGAATGAGAGACCCATCACATTTATGAGTAGTGGTTTACAAGGTGCTAAACTAAATTACCCACCGGTGGAAAATCAATTCTTTACTATCCACAAAATCATCAAATAGTTCATACCATATATTTTGAAGAATCATACCAAGGTGATCGTCCCCCACTCAAAGGTGAGATCTCTCTTCATGTAGAAGGAACTAGGTCAAAGATGAGGTAATTGGATGACCCCCTTACAATAATATGACCTCGAATTCAAACCTGCAAATATCATCAAATGTCAAGGCCTCTGTAAGTTGGTGACAAAAATGATGGATGTTGAAAGTCAAGAAGAGGACAGGTGGAAAGCAAAACCAACCCTTTACACACAACAATTAACCTATGTTATAGCTATTGAGAAATTGTATTATAATGATCTCAAGCATTATCTTCAACATGGTACAACTCCATAGCACCTCAATGCCAAGAAGAAAATAGAATTAAGGTTGAAATCAATGCAATATAAGTTTATCCATGGCATCTTGTTCATAAAAAATTATGACAAATTTTTACTTCGGTGCTTTGAAAAGAAAGATAATGACAAAGTCCTTAAATATTTACATGATGTAATAGTTGGAGGACATTTCTCGGGAGATATAAAAACTCACAAGATATTGATATCTAGCTACTATTGGCCAATAATGTTTAAGGATGCTCATGCATACTCACGCAGTTGTGAAACTTGCCAAACATATGCTGGAAGAGCGTATAAGGTTGTTGTTCCACTTCATCCCATTGTTGTTGAAAATTCCTTCGAACAATGGGGTTTGGATATCATTGGTTATATTAACCCTCATTCATCCAAGAAACATAGGTATATCCCAATATTTATTGATTACTTTACCCATTGGACTGAGGCAATACCACTAACCAAGTTGAATGATGAAGTGGTAATGGATTTTTTTGAAAAACATATCATAACCAAGTTTGGGATACCTAACTCTCTTGTGTTGGATAATGAAACATATTTTTCATATCTTAAGTTGACTTAGTTTTCTTTAGAAAAGGGAATCACCCTGAAATATGCAGCCAACTATTGCCCTCAAGGAAATGGCTCGGTTGAATCCATAAACAAGAATCTGATCCGCATTCCAAAATGAATTGTACTGGGCCAATAGATAAATGGAATAACTCTCTATCGAATGCACTATGGGATGATCATGTCACCCCGAAGGCTTCAATAGGGACCTCTCCTTATTTCCTTATATATGGGAAATAAATTATTTTTCCTTCAAATATTTATCTTCCTTCCCTCCAAATTACCCAATAGTCCTATGGGAGAGAATGTCTTTTCATCCAGAGATGTATCAATACCTTTTTGAATTCACAAGATATATGTTCCAAATATAGAACCAAAATTGAATCTCACCAACAAACTGTTAAACACTGATTTGAAAAAAAATCTACTTTTGAAAAATACTTTCAAGTTGGAGATTTATTTCTCAATTGGGACAAGTGACATGAAGATAAAGGAAAACATTCAAAATTTCAATAGTTGTGGCTTGTCCCTTTCATGATCAAAGAGAAAACTGTCCAAAGAACCTACCCTCTATGGAGTCTCAAAGGGGATGTCGACCTCCTCCCCATAAACGGTGAAACCTTAAAACACTACATTAGCTAGCCCTTGGGGAAAATCCTCTTCTATACATAAACAAAAAACATTTCCTTTCATTTTCATTTTCTTCCTAGTATTCATTTCCCTTTATGTATTACTTACTTTTGATTTTAGGCCTAGATTTGAATATCCCTTAAATAGTGATACATATGGTATTAAAAGCTTGAGAAGATGTAGCCTGGATTCTAGACATAATTTCATCCTTAATTATATAGAACCATTGTGCATAACTTTAGGTCATAGAAATAAAGGAACATAGATTATCATTATGTGGTCATTGTACTCTTAGAATGAAATAAGGAAAGAATCAAGGGCCATGTCTAAGAACAAATCTTTTTGTTTGTCCAAACTAAGGAGAAATGGTTTCAGAGAGCCATCCATAGTACCCCAGGGAATTTTACTCAGGGATTTCTCTCATATATAATCAAGTTGGAAGATATCACCTTCGTAGGTGTCATCCCTCGTGCATTTAAAGGAGGACTAAAAATCTTTCCTTCCACCTTTCTATCAATCCAAGAGAATCAAATAATAAAAGGTAAAGGTTTAGCGAAAGGCATTCCAGATCATGTGGGACATGAAAGTATCTCTTCCAAGGCTATGGACACTTGTTGGTAGTAGAGAAAGATGTGTGACACATGGGTGACTCCGTCGAGGCTATGGAGACTTGTTGGAAGTGGAGCAACACCGGAGCAATGCCTAAGAAACTTGTAAATCACGAAATTCAACCAAACTCAATCCCAATCAACCAAAATTTAGTGTAAGTATTGAAGTCCACATGATTTCATAGTACTTCATTCTAATAATAACATTGCTTTATGGTTTTGATATTATACCTACTCTACTCATTTCTATGTATATTTTTACCTATACAAATTATTACACACTTATTGTAGTGGCATATCCTTATACACTTATTGTAATGGCATATCCTTATATGAGAATGTCTTCTACATTAATAAATATTACATAGATACCAGATGCAAGTCTTAAAAATTACATTTAATCCTAAAAATAATATTTATTATTATTATTATTATTATTAAAAAATAATAAAATAAAAAAAACTNTTAAAAAAAAAAAAAAAAAAAAAGACTAAAACTTATTACAATGTTTTAAAAACTAAACTTTTAAAAATTAAAAAAAGTTGTGTTAAAGTTTCATTTAGATTCATCTCCGTACTTAAAATTAAGGGTAAAGAAGTTTCATTTAGATTCATCTCCGTACTTAAAATTAAGGGTAAAGATAAATATGGGCTCCTAAATAATGACACCGTTCCCAACGAAAGAAATCCTATTTTTTTTTTTTTTAAGACAATGAAAATTGTGTCATAATTTCATTTGGATTCCTATTATATTAAATTAATGATAAAAGTGAATTTGTGTTAATAAATAATGGCTATTAATTTTTTTTTTTTTAAGGAAATGAGTTAAAACAAAGATGAAAAAAACAATATACACCCAACAACAAAGTATTTAACACGCTATATATTGAGATATATACCATTTAATTTAAAAGTATTTTAGATACAATTATATATATATCCTCATACATAAAATATAAAATATTGTAATACATAATGTATATTAATAACGTAAGGATAAAGTATGGAATGGAAAAAAACATAAACCACATAAAAGTGTAGAAAAAAAAGTATGTCTATTTCATTTGGGTCCTTCTCTTGTATATTAAATGGAAAGTTAAAATGAATCTATGCTGATAAATAATAGTCCTTAAATAGTTTCTTTAAGTTGAAGATACTAAATAAAAGGTAAAAATGAATTTATGCTAATAAATGATGTCCTCTAATATAGGAAAAAAAAATATGAAAACCTAGTAATGGATGGAATAAAAAAAAATCACTATTTCATAATAAAAATGAATCTATGCTGATAAATAATGGTCATTCAATGGTCCCTTTAAGTCGAAGATACTAAATAGAAGATAAATAAATAGGAATCTACTCTGATAAATAATGTCCATTAAGGTAGGGCGAAGAAAAGGTCAGGACGACGTAGCGGGGGATAAAAAAAGACGGCGTGGCTGGGGATAAAAAAAGTAAGGGGGCGTGGGAATAAAAGTAATGGTCATGGCGGGTGGGGTCAAAAAATGCGGTTTAAATTGAGCCTACCCTTAATGAAAAATGTAAGAGCAACACCTCTGATATACATTGAGATATATACCATTTAATTTAAAAGTATTTTAGATACAATTATACATATAATTATACATAAAATACAAAGTATAAAATATAAAGTATTGTACTACATAATGTATTAATAATTTAAGAATAAAATATGGAATGGAAAAAAGCATAAGCTACATAAAAGTGTGGAAAATAAGGTATTTTTATTTTATTTGGGTTTTTTTCTTCCATATTAAATAAAAAGTTAAAATAAATCTATGTTGATAAATAATGGCCATTCAATGGTCCTTTTAAGTCTAAGATATTAAATAAAAGATAAAATGGAATCTATGCTGATAAATGATATCCATTAATGTTGGGCAAAGAAAAGGTGAGTGCAGCGTGGTAGGTGGAATAAAAAAAAATAAGAGTGGCGTGGGAATAAAAAGGCGATGGTCATGGAGGGTGGGGCATAAAAAATGCAGTTTAAATTGAGCCTACCCTCAATGGAAAATGTAAGCGCAACAGTTCAGACGTTGTGTTCCTGTTGTCAGAAACGGTCATGGCCTGCGGTGGATGGATTAGTGTGCTACATTTCGAGGAATCAATAGAGATTGACGACTATTCATGATGTGCTATATAATTTGTAAATCTATAGTAAATGGGATTTCATGTGTTAATTATGTTTATAGGTGTTTTCTTATTGGAATAGGTGGATTAATCGATTTTTTAATTATAAATTTCAATTTTAGGGTTGGCAATTAAAGATGTTGGCATATTCTTCTTTCATCCTCTCTAATCAATGAATGGGATTTTGATAAATTAACTTCAGTTTATAAAGACATACGTTTATACGTTTATGTGATTACTTTTTCACATTTACTAAACAAGATTGAAAAATTACTTGCTCACCACCAGATTGCCAAGTTGTGATTAAAAATTGATTATACTTAAAACAATGCTAGATTCACAGGTGTGAGGATGTGGAAAATTGGCGTACGTTGTGGTATGTTGCTTCCTCTACCCACAATTCTACACGCGTTAGGTTTGTTTTGTTGTGTAATGCACAAAACCTAGTTCAGATTAGGTAAATGGAACGACAAAGGGCATGAGGAAGCATATGAAATGCCCAACAATACACAGAGAGATGAAAACATGTTACTGCAAGGATTTTGGACAAGGGCGTAAGGGCGTAAAATACACAGATTCCCTTCTGATCGATTCAATGATCGATCAAAACTCAATGTTCGCAGGTAATCCTTTCTTTGGTTTATAATTTTGGTTAATGTCTATGTTTTTGTTTACCATATTATTTAATGCAGCGCCATGTAATTTGATTGCTTGCTTAATGTTTTTATAGATTATGTTTTTGCAGTAGATCAAATTTATCGAAATCATATCCGTGTTCGATCACGCAGGGAATCAACGCAGGGAATCCTTTCTTTGGTTTATAATTTTGGTTAATATCTATGTTTTTGTTTACCAGATTATTTAATGCAACGCCATGTAATTTCACTGCTTGCTTAATGTTTTTATAGATTATGTTTTTGCAGTAGATAAAATTTATCGAAAGCATATCTGTGCTGGTTTTTGTTTCACCATTTACTATGATCTTCAAAGCCACAATGCTCGGCGTTAATGGCGTTAAAAGGGAGTGATCAAATTCCAGAAGTTCACTCCATGGGGCAAGTAGTGTTTCCCAAGAGCTGGCAGAAATCGATCTCAAAATCCCTGTAAGAGGCCACGAAGGGGGCCTTGCTCCAGTCGATCTTCTCCAGACCTCCCCTCGTCGCCCAGTTATCTCCTTCCGATAGAGAAGATAATATCCCCATGCTTTGACGCCCCCAGTATGGAACTCCTTTGTTAATCAGGATATTGTCCACAGAAAATCCGCAATATTTCGTGCAATATTTCGTGCAATGATTTGAATTTTATATTTGATTTTAATTTGTTTCCATAAAATATTTCTAATAAAATTATATTTACAATTTTGAAAATATTGATGTTCTTTCGATTATATTACAATGAAATACACGCTTATATTAATACGCCAATTGTAAAATTATATTTACAATTTTGATGTGCTTTCATATGTAATATTTACCAAAAGTTTGAATTATAAACACGTACATTTTTGTTTTCTCAATGTTATCTGATAACTGAATAATGATATTCTTGTCCCATATTTTACCTGTTAAGACACGTCGTATTATATGTATCAAGTTTTCGTAAAAAATTAATAAGTTAAATTTTAGTTGGTTTAGAACGCAAAATATGGGTCTTCCTTCTGGATTTTATAGATTGCAAAGGCTGTGTATTTATACAGTAGAAGGCACAGTTCATGCCCCCTCCGAGGGTAGATAGTCGTCGTGTACAGGATCAACAGTGCATTGACATTGAACTGTATGGCTGTATGGTTGGTGTAGGCACGTAGACAATGTAGAAATTAAAAAGAAAACATCGAGATGGCAGAAGAAACATCCAAAAGACTTTAGATGCACTGGGCAAAACGAAGGTTCCAAGAGACTTAGGACAACTATCAGCACAACCTGATGGATATCCTATAATGTTATCCTGTACTTGAAAGAGTTTGTCACCCTAATTTTAGTTTTCATATTTATATAATTCGATGTTTTTTCTTTCTTCTTATATATTGAATTTCAATTTTAATATTTATATAATTTCAATTTTAATATATAATATCTATATAATTTGATTTTAACATTCAATATTTGTATTTAGATTTATTTTATCATAATAACAAAATAGTAATAATAAAATAATTTTAATGTTAATAATAATAATAATTTAAATTTTTTTCATGTAAAAATGTTTTTATATTCATTACTGCATTAAATGTATTATTAATATATTATTTTAATAGTATATTAATACTTTAGTAATGTATTAGTTAATAAAGTATTAATACATTTTATGATTAATATATTAGATTAATGTATAATTTAATTACAATATTGAGAGTATTATAATCAAATGTAAAGTAAAAATATATTATATCAAGAAAAAAACAATATTTTAAATTTTAAACTAAATGTGTATATGATATCATTTTAAGCATATCATTTTACAGATATATATCAAGAGATATATGGCTAGCAACAATCACATTAAGTAAAAAGTGGTTGATATACGCCCATCAACCACTTTTTACTTAATGTGATTGTTGCTAGTCGACGACTCACATGCATGGCCACAACCATAAACACATTTATACATTTTAAATGTAATAATTAAATATTATTTAGTAATTACTAAATTATTATTTAAAATAAAATTATTAATCTTTTAGTTAGTATTATTATTAATTAAATAATTTATTAAAAATAATAATAATAAATATATGTAATAATTTTATTAATAAATTATTAAAAAGAATTAAGTAATAATCAATTAATAGTAAGAATTTAATAAAAATCAATTAATAATTATTTTTTTATAATTATTTTTTTATTTTTTTTAAGTAAAAAGTAGATCCTGTTATATTAAAGCTTCAGAAAAAAAGAGTATACATGACACATAGTCGCCAGCTGTCCTGCCTGTGTAGGAAACCAGGACAGCTGGCTGTCCCACAGTAGCATGCAAAAAATACAAAGAGTGTAGCACCACCCTGCCTATAGGAAACCAGGGAGTGTATTCCTATTTAACAATATTCTAGTAATGGAGATTCTAATGCTATCCAAGCTATCCACTAGAGAACTATAGTCCTGGTAAACTACGACAAAATAGAAAAACATGCAGACAGAAAGACCTATTAACCGACGCTCCCGTTAGCATCCTTCGCTTCTTCCTCGCTGACTGGAATGGAAAATGGTTGTGCACAGGTTGGGCATTGGCGCTTAGGAGTGGCATTGGAGTAGGCCGCATAGAGCATATCCAGGCACTAGCTAACGCAGACCGCTCGGAAAATCTTATCGTCGACCAAGCTTCAGACTTTGAAAATGAGCTGCAACTGCTCCGGGAGCAAGAGAGGTGGCGAGGGCGGCATCGACAGCTTATCGTCTTTTCCGAGTCGTCCTGCACCTTCTTCTCCTCCTGTATCCACCTGTGGCTCCTCCTCAATTATACATGGCACTGCGGAGGGGTCTGAGGAGTCTTTGGCGTGAGGTGTTGCCATTGAGTCGATAAAGCAAGTTGGGGGGTCCCAATTGTCGGGGATTGTAAACATCTTACTTTCTGAGAAATCCAGTGGGAGCTCAATGCTCAGGTCTTCTTCCACAATTGTTCCGGGAGGTGAGCTTGTGGCTATCATCGCATGTTGTCGCCTATGCTTGACCAAAGTCATCATGCGTTTGAAATTCCGGTGTCTCTTTCTTCTGGAGTCAGTTATATACCAGTTGGCTCCCCTACAAGGCCTCCCTCTCACCCTCGGCATGGCTAGAGCGAAGCTCAGTGCTGAATCAACGAGAGCTCTGTTACAGCCCCGCTGATCGGGAAGCTTCCAGGTCACAATAGAATGCTTGGGAAGGTAGGTGGAAGGATAAAACGCGATAGTAGCCATTAAAGCCATGAGCTTAATGCTCTGGCTGATCGGACTGAAGTCGCTCGTGCAGGGCCTCATCGGAGAACGGAGGAGATCAGAACAAGTGCGCCTCATAACTCACGGAGTGTGTGGTGAGGGTCGATATAAATGGCCTCCCTCACCTCCTCGCCACGTCCCTCGCTATCGACTCGTGTCACCCCATCCGGGGTATTTATTTATAATTATTAAATAATAACAAATTATTATTTAATTAATAAAAACTAACTAATTAGAATTTAGAAATTTATATTTATTAATTAATAATAATTAAATGATTAATTATCAATAATAAAATAAATATTAAATAATAATTATTTATAAAATAGAAAATAATATAGCATAAATAAAATAAGTTAAAACAAAATAAATATATTATTAAAATAATATATCAATAATAAAATTAATTTATAGATGATAAATAAATTTAGCAAAAATAAAATAGTAAATAACAAAGATATTAATAAAGTTAATAATAATAATAAAGCATTACTAATGTAATAATAATAATAATAATGCATTAATTAATTAATACATTGATATATTATTAATTAATACATTAATACATTATTAAATTATTAATAAATTAATATATTTATTGAAAATGACTGCAGTTGAATATGTTTGACCATGATCATGGTTTCTTATGGTCATGACTATGAATGATATTAAAATATTAATATTAATACATTAAATAATTAATAAAGTGATGAAGTGGTACATTAATAATACTTTAATAAAGTAGTAATACATTGACTTTTAATACGTTAATAAAGTATTAATACAATAATAATACATTAATAAATGCATTTTAATAATATTAATGCCCTAATAAATACATTATTAAAGTAGCAATACATTAATACCTTAATTGACAATGACTAGGGTTGACTATGGTTGACCGTGACCATGGTTTATAATGGTTGACCACAACGATGGTTAAATTTGGTAGATGTTGGTTGGATTTGAAAAGGAAAGGTTGCTTATAGTTGATCGTGGTTGTCCTTCACCATGGTTGAGTGTGGTTGACCATGACCATGGTTGGCTATGGTTGGTTGGAGTTTATTATGGTTGACCATGCCCATGACTAAACTTCATTGACCATGTGGATATGATTATAGTGGGCCATCTTGATTATGTTTAACCATAGTTTACTATGGAACTACTGAATTGCAATGCTGATCATGTTTTGTTCGACACATTGTGACATCAGGTTATGTTCGTCACATTGTGACATCGAGAAATGTTTGTGTCATTGTAAAATCAGTCTATGTTTGTCACATTGGCACAATGGGTTGTGTACATCACATTGTGATAATGGGTTGTGTTCATCCCATTGCAACTTTTGGAAATGCCTATCACAATGCAACATCAGGATATGTGCACCACATTGCAACGTGAAGATATATTCGTTCCACTGGGATGATAGGCCCATGTTCATCACATTGCTACAACAAGGCTATGTTCATGAGATTGGGACGTCCATAAATGTCTGTCACATTGCAATGTATGCATAGGTTCATTACCTTGCAAGGTTAGTGTGTTTGGTAGATTGCAATGTTACTATGATCGACATATTGCAACGTTTTGAAATATTTATCACATTTCAACTTCCGTATATTTTTGTCACATTACGAAAACCATATATGTTTTTCACATTCTAATGTTACTATGTTTGTTCAATCACAACGCTACTATGTTCAATAGATTGCGACATTTGGAAATGTTTCTCACATTTTGACGTCGACATATGTGTGTCACATTAAAATGTGAAGAAATGTTCACAATATTGTGATGATAGGGCGATGTGTGACACATTGTGACGTCTGTTGATGTTCATCTCATTGCATTGACATGCCTATGTTCATCAAATTGTGACATTAGTATGTTTGGTAGATTTCAACATTACTATGTTTATGAGTGATCTAGATTATTTTCGACACGAAATGAGAGCAGAGATATAATAAAGAAATGCACATAGATATCACAGATATTCAATAATATAACAGAAATGTATCAGATATGCAACCATAAACATAGATATGCAGTAATGCACAATTTCTATTAATGAAATAAATGTACAGAGACTGTAAAAATACAGAGTGAAAGACTCGCTAGAATGGTGGCAGCTTATCTCTAAGAAGAGATGTGACAGCTACTCGCATTCACAAGAACATGATTACAATGAGGCTCTGAAGGCCTTTTTACAATAAATGGGAATGCCAAAAACCATAGACATCCAAAAAACTAACCGTAGGAGATGAAGCACCAAAAGTC
>ML787308.1:372804-396530 GCA_009831015.1 Picea engelmannii
CCATTGCGTTGAGTTCCCAAAGGAGAGGGAAAAGCGTTTGCTGAATCTGCATCTTGGTGAGTTGCTTGCCTTCTTGGAGATGTCGCGCTGCTTAGTTTGTGGAAGCCTATCATGGACCTGTTGAGGCCGAGGCTATTCAAAAAGTCAAGCTACATGAGAGGATGTTTGCAGAAGGAATCTTTGCATTTTTTTGTAGCCTTGTCGACCTGCTTCTGTGGGATAGAAGGTGCTTGGGGTGAGGTTGTAGTGGTTGCAGTGTCCTTTTGTTCTCCTTTTGAACATATTGTGAAAAAACTAAGTTTTGCAGTATGAGATACTACTTTGCGACACTTTTTAGGTGGAACAATAGTGGAAACTACCTCTGGTATTCTGTAGAGATGACCCCCCAAAGTGACAATGACACTACGAGGTCGAGACTCATAAATAGCATGGCACTTCCACATATATGGCTGGCCCAAGAGAACATCACAGACATCTAGTGGGGCAACATCACATAATACCTCATCCTTGAAGGGTTGGATGCCATATGATAATTGACAATATTGGCTGACACGAATATCTCTTCCTTAGCAAAGCCACCCGATGTTGTATGGCTGCAGGTTTGTTGTTGTAGACAATCCCAACTGTTTGACAACCTCTACTGAGATGAGGTTCTTCTATCTTCCGCTATCAACAATAAAATGCAGCGGGGTCCCCTTCACCCACATCTGTGAATGAAAAAGGTGCTCCCCCTCTTCAGGATATGTTGGTTTTTCTAGTTGAATTGCTGCAGTTGGGACAATAGCAATGGGGTCTACATCAATGATCTGTCCTTTACCAGTATTTTCGGAATCATATTCTGAATCAGGGTTCGGCTCCTTTTCTTTAATCTCGGCCACCAATGAATATTTCAAGAGACATTCATCGGTGTTGTGCCAGGGGCAATTGTGGAAATAACACCATTTTCCAGTGTCCTTTGTCTTCCCGCGACCCTTCTTTTCCTGTGTCTTGGACTGGTTTTCAAGAGACTGTTTTTTAGGGATGTCTTTGTCATACTTTGGTTGTTGCGGATTTGTAGACCCGAACTCCCGTTTGTTCTAGTGCTTAAATTTTTGCTCGATTTTAACAGCATATCGATAGGCATCACTAAGTGATGAGATGTCTAGAAAATAAATTTCAGTTTGGATGTATCTATGTAGAGCCCCACGGTATTTCAGAACCAAATGTCATTCAGAGTCTTTGATACCCAACTTGGTGCGCAAGGTATGGAAGGTATTGGTGAACTCTGAAACTTCTTGGCCCCTCTCTTGCCTAGTGTGGTCCATCTCATGTACTAGTCCTCATAGTTGCCAACAGGGTAATATTGTTCCTTTACCACATCCACAAAAAAATCCCAAGTGGGATCGAACCCATATATTTTAGACTCCTCTGTGGAACTCTGCTCCCAATAAGTTCCCACCAATGTTTGACATGGGGGAGAGATTTAAGGAGTGCGAAGGTGATCTTTTCTTTGTCGGAAAAATTGTGAATAGAGAAATAACCTTCTAGTAGATTTAACCATTTGTCTAGGGCTTCTGCATCTATATGTCCTTCAAATACAGGAATATCAAAATTAACTTGTACCTTTGAAGGAAAGGTGCCTCTAAAGTGGCCTCTTGATGAATATGTTCTTGTTGCTATCAATAGGCATTGAACATTGTGGAAAAAATTCTCCATCATTTCATCCTTCTGTCACGTGATAACTTGCTCAAGCAACAGACTCATAGGATCGTCTGCTCTATCATTTTTCTTTTCTTCTGTCATTGAGGGTTTCTTGGGTGTGCGAGAGCGATTTTCCTCAAGAAATACAAGCTCGAGACCCAAATTTCTATACTCAGGCCTCATCGGGGACATGCACTGAAAAAATGATCAAGAACAGCCTGCTCTGATACCACTGATCGGGATTATTTTTAGCACGAAATGAGAGCAAAGATATAATAAATAAATGCACAGTTATATCGCAGATATTGAATAATATAACATAAATGTATCAGAGATACAACCATAAACACAAATATACAGTAATGCATGATTTCTATTAATGAAATAAATGTACAGAGACTATAAAAATACAAAGAGAAAGACTCGTTAGAATGGTGGCAGCTTATCTCTGAGAAGAGATGTGACGGCTACTCACATTCGTAAGAAGATGATTACAATGAGGCTCTGAAGGATTTTATACAATAAACGAGAATTCCCAAAACCATAGACATCCAAAAACCTAACCCTAGGAGATGAAGCACCAAAATTCATGTGGGCCCCGTTTGGGTAAGTTAGTACATTAACTTCTCGGGGTCATAACTTTTGCATACGATCTCTGTTTTAGGTGTATGATAGCTCATTGGAAAGGTATTGTCAAGTAGATTCATTTTGGGGGATAAATTATTCTTTCATCCATCATTAAGAACCTATATATTGAAAAACCTTTATTTAGGCCCTCAAAATGGCCTTGAAAGTTAAAAACTACTAAAAATAGTAAATTGCCAAATTTGCCAGAAAATTGTTTTGAGATAGTTGGAAAAGGTGGGTGGCCACCGATATCCACCTGGATTAGTGAGATTGTGATGTTAATATGTTCATAGCGTTGCAACATTATATATTCATCCCTTATTTTGATGTTGATACATAGTGACGTTAGGAAATGTTTGTCACTTTGCGATGTTACGAAATGTTTGTCACAGTGCGACGTTAGGAAATGTTTGTCACTTTGCGATGTTAGGAAATATTTGTCACAATGCGACGCTAGGAAATGTTTGTCATAATGCGACATTAGGAAATGTTTGTCACATTGCAACATTAGGAAAAGTTTGGCACATTGTGACGTTAGGAAATGTTTGTTTCTCACATTATGATGAAGGGTTTTTATTTCTCAGATTATGGTGTTGGAATAGGTTTGTCACAGTTCGAAAGTGGGTTATGTTCAAGACATTGTGACGTCCGGAAATGTTTCTCTCATTTCAATATTGTTTTATGTTTGTCACATTGGCACACTGGGTTGCATACATCACATTGCGGCGATGTGTTGTGTTCCTCCCATTGGAACATTTAGAAATGCCTATGATAATGTGACATTATGACGTGTGCACCACATTGCAACATGAAGATATATTCATCGTGTTGCAATGATATACATATGTTTGTTACATTGCGATGTCCATTTATGTTTGTCAAATTGTTATAAAAATTCTATGTTTGTCAAATTACAACTGTAAATGTTCATAAGATTTCAGTGTCGCTATATGTTTGTCACATTGCGATGTTACCATGTTTAGTAGATTGCAACGTCACTATGATCGACACATTGCGATGTTTGGAAATGTTTGTCAGATTGTGATTTTCATATATGTTCGTCACATTGCGATACCAATATATGTTTACGACATAGCGAATTTACTATGTTTGATCGATTGCAACGTTACTATGTTCGACATATTGCGATATTTATAAAAGTTTGTCACATTGTGATGTCAAGATATGTCTGTCACATTTCAACATGAGGAAATGTTTGTCATATTACGATTGGAAAAATACTCAATTTAATTATAATTGTGAATTTTGACTTCTGTATATTTTTGTCACATTACGACAACCATATATGCTTTTCACATTCTAATGTTACTATGTTTGGTTGATCACAACGTTACTATGTTCAATATATTGCGACTTTTGGAAATGTTTCTCACATTCTAATGTCGACATATGGGTGTCACATTAAAATGTAAAGAAATGTTCGCAATATTGTGATGATAGGGCGATGTGTGACACATTGTAACGTTTGTTGATGTTCATCTCATTGCAATGGCATGCCTATGTTCATCAAATTGTGATGTTAGTATGTTTGGGATATTTCAACATTACTATGTTTGTGAGATTGTGACGCTAATATGTTCATCGCATTGCAACGTTATATGTTTGTCCCTTATTGTGACGTTGATACATTGCAATGTTAGGAAATGTTTGTCACTTTGTGATGTTAGGAAATGTTTGTCACAATGCGACATTAGGAAATGTTTGTCACTTTGCGATGTTAGGAAATGTTTTTCACAATGCGACGTTAGGAAATGTTTGTCACAATGCGACATTAGGAAATGTTTGTCACATTGCGACGTTAGGAAAAGTTTGGCACATTGCGACGTTAGGAAATGTTTGTTTTTCACATTATGACAAAGGTTTTTTTTTTCTCAGATTATGGTGTTGGAATAAGTTTGTCACAGTTCGAAAGTGGGTTATGTTCATGACATTGCGACGTTGGCAAATGTTTCTCTCATTTCAAGATTGTTTTATGTCTTTCACATTGGCACACTGGGTTGCATACATCACATTGTGATGATGTGTTGTGTTCATCTCATTGGAACATTTAGAAATGCCTATCATAATGTGACGTCATGACGTGTGCACCACATTGCAACGTGAAGATATATTTGTCGCGTTGCGATGATATACCTATGTTTGTTACATTGCAATGTCCATTTATGTTTGTCAAATTGTTATAAAAATTCTATGTTCATCAAATTATGACCATAAATGTTCATGAGATTTCAATGTCCCTATATGTTCGTCACATTGCGATGTTACCGTGTTTGGTAGATTGCAACGTCACTATGATCGACACATTGCGACATTTCAAAATTTTGTCAGATTGTGACTTTCATATATGTTCGTCATATCCAGATACCCATATATGTTTGCGACATAGCGAATTTACTATGTTTGATCGATTGCAACGTTACTATGTTCAACATATTGAGATATTTGCAAATTTTTGTCACATTGTGACGTCAGGATATGTCTTTCACATATCAACGTGAGGAAATGCTTGTCATATTACGATTGGAAAAATACTCAATTTAATTATAATTGTGAATTTTATATAAAAAAAAATGTAGTAAGAATCAATTTACCTAATTATCTATGTAGAATATCATCATTGGGGCTTCAAAATATATCCAAATGCTTATACATCAAATGCAATCAAAACTCTAATGGGAAACTCCTAATTTGAACTCTATCCATTGTAATCAAATGTAATGAAAATTCTAAGAGGACGAAATGTGGAAATTTCAAAGGATGACCTTAGTTATAGTCACAATTCATTGATAATATGTTTGCTAAGCTAAATAAGAACATTTTATAAAGGATGTTTGTACACGTGAAAACATGTAATAGATGTGAAAAATGTAAGATGGAAAAAAAATGGCTAGTAAAAAAATGAGAGCCACAATATTGTCATTAAGAAAATGTCATTAAGGTCTTCCACCATAAACCCTAATATCATCATTGGGGCTTCAAAATATATCTAAATTATTATACATCAAATGCAATCAAAATTTTAAGGGGAAACTCCTAAGTTGAATTGTATCCATTATAATCAAATGTAATCAAAATTCTAAGAGAACGAAATCTGGAAATTTCAAAGGATGACCTCAGTTATAGTCATAATTCATTGATAGGATGTTTGTTAAGTTAAATAAGAACATTTTATAAAGGATGTTTGTACAGGTGAAAACATTTAATAGATATGAAAAAGGTGAGATGAGAAAAAAATGACTAATGAAAAAATGAGAGCCACAATATTGTCATTAAGAAAATGTACCATTTCTTAGAGTTACACCCTTAAACCAGGATTATGTCCACTTGAACTAAACACATTATAATAATAAAAATCAACCAAATTCTGTTTGTATAATATCGACATACATACCGATGTCTCTTCGTCCTTTATTATAATGAGTTAGGTAATGTATTTATTACTTTGGATAGATAGTAAAACCTAGTATTACTATGTTATTCTATATTTATTTATTACTTCTTTGCTACTATATTATTCTATATTTTTTTATGACTTTATTGCTAGATTACTATATTTACTCATTGTTATTAACTTGTTATTGCTATATTATTCTATATTTATTTATTATTTTATTGGTAAATTTATATATTTATTCATTACTATTAATGGGTTTTACATTAATAGTATATTATTACATTATAAAATTAATACATTAATAATATAACATTATTTGTTTACACTAATATTACATTAGTTTTAAACATTAATAATATATTACATTTAAACATTAACAATATTACTTTACTTTTAAGATTATTAATAATATTATTTTGAAGATTAAAATTATTAATATATGATGATTAAATATTAATAATAATAAATGGTCTAGATTAATATTTAGGGTTAGGTTTTAGTTTAGGATTCAAATTTATGAAAGAAGAAGTGTAATGTAAAGACAAAAAGGAAGTTTTTTTTTAAAATTATAAAATGGTTGGCATATTAAATGAAAGTTTAGTCATGGTGCATAGTATGGCATGTCAAGCCTGAAACTATTCCCATTAAGCCTAAATCTATTCCCGCTTGTAGCAAAAAAATTATCAGTTGGTAATGGAACGACGTGTATTAATTAAGCCTGGCAAAAAAATATCAGTTGGTAATGGAACGGGGTATATTAATATATCAGTTGGTAATCGAACGACGTATATTAAGCCTGGATCTATTCCACCCACTTTAACTGACGTGCAGGAGGAGAATTGGAACGGCGGAGCACCAGAATTACAGAATTGGAACGGCGGAGCACGAGAGTAATGCCAAGTAGGGTTTGAAAATGAAATATTTCTATGAACATTTATTAACTATAATTATGTGGTTGTATTAGTATTAATAATAATTATTTACACATTGCAATCTAAATTATTCCAATTTGAAATCAAATATAATTGTCAATTTTCATGATAAAAAGGAAGAAAATTCATACGAATCCGGAAGAATTTAAATTGCGGATTTATGTTAGATTTCAAAATTAATGTGGAATATTGCGTAAAGTTTAGGAGGATTTTTATATTTTCAGCCTGTGTGGTAATACTTGATACTCCATACATTAACAACAATTATATATATTTAAAATGATTTGACAAAATAAAGAATTCTGTAATTATAGAACATAAGATATTCTTCATTAATCTTATCTGGACCTGTCTTGATATTACAGAAAGTAGAAAGGCTAATGCAATCAAGGCAACATAATTAGCATACACAAATTTAGAAAAAAGTATTGAAAGCATTTCTAGTGATAACAGGAAAGGTACTGCAACAGTCACTCGCCTCCTCCTATGCTTCATCCGCGGTCTGCAGCAGAAAGCTTACCCTCAACCTTGGATAGGCACAGAGTGGAACTTGCCGTGGAATCGTTAAACCGCCCGCTTGCTTCATATCCATTCGGGACAGACCACCTTCGACTCTCCAATAAAAAATGTGTCTCAACTGAGCCAATGCAAGTTCAATCGCGGGAATAGCCATGAGAGCCTCTGGGCATCCTCTCCTTCCTACCTCTCCTTCCTTGCCAATCCTAAGATTGAAATTTATGATTAAAAGGTTGATTAATCCACCGATTCCAATAGGGGGATGCCTATCGGCGAAATTATAGATAATAATAAAAATAATAATATATTTTTAAGTGATTTTAGTGGTAAAGTATATGGAGGTATGCATACCCTACCCCCCTCTAGATTTGAACATGTGACCTCCTAGGAGGAAACACATGTTGTTAACCATTAGGCTCACTCACGCTGTATATATAACTAAATGTATCGTAATATATATAGAATAAGTTAGTTGTATGAATCTATCCATGAAAATAATACGACAAATAGATCATAGTTAGCTATAAATAGATTTGAGTTAAATATTTAACTACTAATAATTATTTAACACCAAAATGCATACTCTTATTTTATGTATGCTTATTTCGAAGGGATAGATTTTACGGTTCAAGATCATATGTTATCAAGGTCCTTAGAACAAGTATGATTCTATGTTTCTCTATAAGTTATATATCACATATGTTCAAAGTTCCTATATTTTTCACAAAGGAAACACTTTGCTACATTTGCTTTTTTAAACTTCACAAAAACTTCCTTTTCATTATGTGTCGAACAAAAACCAACCTTTTCATGCGATGAACATGACCTGACATTGAAATATGATGAACAAAACAAGAAGTTACAACATGGTGAACATAGTAATGTTGCAATCTGTCAAACATATCAACATCGCAAGGTGACAAACATCGTAATGTTGAAATATGAAGAACATAATAATGTTTCAATCTATTGAACATAGTAACATCGCAATGTGATGAACATAAACTGACATCACAATTTGGCAAACATATTTTGAACATAGTTTGACAACATTTCCAAACGTCGCAATATTTTGAACATAGAAACATTGCAATCTACCAAACATAGTAATGTCGTAATGTGATGAACATATAAGGATGTCACAATGTGACGAAGATATATGTCGATCATAATGTGACGAAGATATATGATGATTACAATGTGATGAAAATATCCCTATCATCATAGTATGACGAGCACTACCCTATCGTCACACTATGATGAATATAAATTAACGTCACAATGTGATGAAAATTTCCTTGTCATTGTAACATGATAAATATTTACCTATTATTGCAGTGTAACAAACATATATGTCAATCGAAATGTCATGAAGATATATTTCCCTATCATCAAAATATGAAAAACATATATTTCCCTATCATCGCAATCTGATAAACATAGCCTTATCATCACATTGTGAAGAACCTTTCCCTATCATCCCAATGTGACAAC
Source organism: Picea engelmannii (assembly GCA_009831015.1). Taxonomy (NCBI): domain Eukaryota; kingdom Viridiplantae; phylum Streptophyta; class Pinopsida; order Pinales; family Pinaceae; genus Picea; species Picea engelmannii. The sequence goes on from ML787308.1 coordinate 381,469, forward strand.
ATATCCTCACGTTTCAATCTGACACACATATCCTAACATCACATTGTGATAGGCCTTTCCAAACATCACAATGGGAAGAGAACATTGCAATATGATGAACATAGTAATGTTGCAATCGATTGAACATATTAACGTTGCAATGTGATGAACATAAATTAGCATCATGATTTGATGGACATAGGCATGTCATCCCAATGTGGATAGTTATGTTGCAATCCAATTAATGGTTACAAGCATCGTAATGTGTTGCAGATCGTCTTCTCATCATAGTGTGATGTACATTTCCTCTCCTTTCTATGTGACACACATATATTGATGTCACTATGTGAAAATATTTCCATACATCGCAATGTGTCAAACATAAGAACATTGTAATATACCAAACATAGTAACGTCTGAATGTGACGAACATATATCGACCTCAAAATGTGACGAACATATATGAACTTCGCAATGTGACGATAATATGTGCTGATCACAATGTGATGAACTTAGCCCTTATATCGCAGTATGATGAGCACTTCCTTGTCATCTCAATGTGATGAACATTTTCCTATCATCACAATGTAATGAACATTTCCTTTTCATCACAATCTAAAGAACATTTCCTTATCATCACAATGTGACAAACATATACGTCGATCGCAATGTGATGAAGATAGCCCTCTCGTCGTAATTGTACGACATATCCCTTTCATCATAATGTGACAAGCTTAAACATGTCTCGCAATGTGAGAAACATTGACCTATTGTTGCAATGCGAACTCATATCCTCACATTGCAATCTGACACACATATCTTGACGTCGCATTATCTTTCCAAATGTCACAATGGGATGAACACAACCCATTTTTACAATGTGATGTACACAAACTAACGTAATCATGTTACCAACATAGACCAACATTGGAATGAGACAAACACTTCCTGATCTCGCAATGTGATGAACATATCCCCTCTATCGGAGAGTGACAAACTTATTCCAATTCCATAATGTGACAAACAAAAACCCTTCATCATACTTTGATGACCATAACCTTACAATGTCATCTGGCGTATAAAAGTTAATGTCATAATGTGAGAAAAAAAACGTAATGTCGCAATGTGATGATCAAAACATAATCAACATTTCAATGTAGTAATTTCAAAAATAGTAATGTGGCAATGTGGCGAACATACATGTCAATGTTAATTTGACAAACATATATGACCATCACAATGTTATGACATAGCCCTATCATCGTAGTATGATGAACACTCCCATGTCATCGTAATGTGACGAACATAAATGAACGTCGCATTTTGATGAGCATTTCCTTATCATCAAAATGTGATGAACATTTCCCTGTTGTGACAAAACCTAATGTCGTAATGTGATGAACAAAACATAATCATGGTCCACCGTAATCATGTTCCAACATAATCATGGTCCACCATAATCCTATCCACATGTTCAATAAGGTCAGCCATGGGGATGGTCAACCATAATAAACCATGGTTAGTGACAATTAGTATATTAATGTATTAATACTTTAATAATGTATTCTCAACATTATTAAGGTCAATGTATTACTACTTTATTAATGTTTTAATCTATTAATATTTTAGTAATGTTTTTATTAATGCATTTAATGTCTTAAATGTTATTTGTTTTATGACTGTAATAATGTATTATTAATGTATTACTTTATTAGTGAATTAATACTTTAGCAATATATTATTTAATAATTTATAAATGTATTAATTAATTAAAACATTGTATTATAGATTAATGTGATTTTTTTTTTTAATTTATACATTTCATTAATGAATAATGTATTAATACTTTAGTAATATATTACTACTTTATTATTGTATTATTTTATTCAAGTATTAATACTTTACTAATGTTTTAATGTATTAATATTTTAGTAATGTATTTATTAATATATTAATAATACTTTAATAATGTTTTAATATTTTGTAATATATTTATTAATGTGTTTATTGTATTAAATGTTATTGTTTTATGACTGTAATAATGTATTATTAGCGTGTAAGATCCTGTACTAAACTTCAAAGTTACATAGTAAATTTTAATCTAAATTACTTTTCTTTTCAGAAAGAATCCTTATAAACAAGTTTGTGTCATACATCTAATTTGTATTTCTATTTTTCATTACAACAAATTTATATAATTTATTTATGTTTAATTTCTAGAAATTAATAAGTTTAAACAACAAATTCTAAAATTTTACCGTCCACAATAATCATAAATAATCATAAACATACTACATAACATATTACACATTTTTTATACATAAATTCATATCACAATTTTCATCCTTAACAAAATTGATACTAGAAAAATACCTCTTGAAGGAGAAATATATCCTTTGATTTCCTATTGTTGCAGATTGCTTGAAACTGCCTGAAAATTGAATCTTTTCCTCCCAGCCAACTAGGAACAGAGCCTCTCTGACTCTATAGCTCTAGGAACCCTTGCAGTTTCCTGGCCCTCTGAGCCCTAAATCCCCAACAACCCCAGTGCCCAATTTGAGAGACCTTCAAAAGGCTCCTCAGCAAAACTACAACAAGATCCTCCATGAAACCTATACCCAATCTTTTCTCCAAACAAAGTTCGTCCTCCTCAAAATAATGTTCTCCACTTGCCTTATCCTCCCTTCCCTTCCTTCACTGCCTCTTCCTCCATTTAATTTTGAACTACCCTCCCTCAATTAGGTTTCAACCACCTTATCCCCTTATCATTAATGGGATGATCTTCCGATACAAAATAATAATAATAATTTATTAGACTAGATTTTATTAAACAGATATTTAATCATTAAATTAATTAATCAGTTAATTAAAACAATTCACATTCAACAAATATTTAACGAGGACAATTAATTAATTAATTAATTAAACTAATATGCATTAAACAATTATTTAAACCATGACAATTACCAACATTACTAGTAAGTAAGCCAAGAAAATTCATACATACTAGTGTACATGCGCAAGAAATGCATGTGTAGCTAGTACATACAAGTCTCGTGCATGTACTAATAACAAAAGATATCACCTCTATAGTAATTCTATATGCATCCAATCTAATCAACAAGACTATTCGATTTATAAAAGATAATAAACCAATCAATTGTTTGTGAAATCCCTTAATTACAATAATCTAGCTCAACAATGTTTATTTAGACAATTGTAGTTTAATTAAGTAATTATGAATATACATATATACATATTTTCTTCTCAGATGGAAAAACAATAAATTCCACCATAAGGAAAATCTCCATACACTCTCAACTATTTCTACTCATCCTTCCTCCCTAACTTACTTCCATCTTCCATTCCTATCCTTCATTTGTTGGACTATCTTGGAGAGTCAACTATATTGACCTAACTCCAAATAGAACCCGTAAGGAGAAGTGTCACTATGTTGACCAAGCTTCCCTAACAAGAAATTGACAGTCATCATCACACGTCTAGGGGAGTGTGAGCTAACACCATCCTCCCATGACTCCAGGTTTCAGAGGATACACAGTGAGAAATGCCTCCACCCCTCCTAATAGGACTAGGTTCCACACCCTACAATGGAATATATAGTGGCACCATGTTGTTGGGAATTTTGTCATCGTTTATTCTATTTTAGAAAGTTTCGGCAATTGAAATCTTACACTGGTCCACATATAATAGAAATGCATTCAAACCAATATAATTTCACATACAAAGATTCATACCATATTGTTTCTTGGTCAGTGGTCATGACATCTACTTTCATTACCATTTTTCCTTGGCTATTTCATAGCCCATTGACCTATAGATTAGTCTATAACACAAACTCATACATATCTATGCATTATCATCATGTAATTGCATATAACCATAATTTCAATTCGGTATCCTCATACCAACAAATTTAACATCAAAGTTTTCAAGTTAGAAATAGATCTCATAATATCCCCCTAATTCAATTAACATTACCCATTCATAGAATTATCATTTACATAATAGATTACATCATATCCATCATAATTCAAATAGCATTTAAACCTTCATAGGATTCTCATTCACATATTATATCGCATCACATCCATCATCATTCAAATAGAATTTAAATTCATAAAATATGCATTCACATAATAGATCATATCATATCCATCATCATTCAAATAACATTTAAACATTAATAAAATTTACATTCACATAATAGATCACATCATATCCATCATCATTCAAATAACATTTAAACATTCATACATGTCTCTACGTCTTAATAATTCAAGTGTATCATTAATAGTTTCACTGTGTATAGAAAATAAAGGTGATTAGGCCTCATGTAATCCTAGCTTTCTAGGTGAAAAGGTGGTGTTACATACTCCCAACCTTCAAGAAACATATTCTCGAGGTGGTGAAAAAAGTGAGGGATAATCTCGTGGTAATGTCTCATCATCCTCCCAAGTAGCAGATCCTAGACTATACTTGTCCCACTGGACCTTAACTTTGTCTACTAGATGGTTCTGGAGCTATTGGACTCTACGGTCCAATATGCGTAATGGTTCTACAATGAGAGTTCCCATGTATGATACCTGCAATTCCTTCCAATTTAGTTTATGTGATTCATCAACAACATAATGACGTAGAACAGATACATGAAAAACATTATGAGATTTATGCAAGTGGGGTGGCAGTACAAGATGATAGGCAACAAGTCCAATTTTATCTTGGATTTTTAAAGGTCCTATAAATCAAGGCGAAAACTTTGTCCCCTTCCCGAACTAAATGGTACTCTTATTAGGCCTCATACGAATGAAAACCTGATCTCCCACTTTATAAATTCAATCAGTCCTGTGTGCATCCGCGTAACTGTTCTATCTATCTTGTGCTTCCTTTAGTCTCTGCCTAATATGAATCACCTTTTCCTCCATCTCTTGAATCAATTCTAGCCCAACTGTTACTCAGTCTTCTAACCTCTCCAAACTCAACGGTGTTCTACAAGGCCTTCCATACAGAGCTTCGTAGGGTGGGATTATGATGGTGCTTTAAAAGTTGTTATTGTAGGCAAACTCTACCAAAGGTAGGTACTTCTCCCAATGGGTTTGATTATCCATAACATACATCCTACGCATGTCTTCCATGACTCGATTTTCTCTCTCAGTTTTCCCATCTGTTTCAGGATGATAAGTTGTACTTAAGTTCAATTGAGTCCCCAACGCTGACTACAAACTTGTCCAAAACCTAGAAGTGAATCTAGAGTCCCTATCTGAAATGATCTTCTTAGGTATCATGTGCGAATGGATGACTTCACTTACAAACCCGCGTGCCACATCAATGACATCATAAGTGTCTCTAACTGGAATAAAATGAGCACTATTGGTTAACTTATGAACTATCACAAGAATGGAATTGTGTCTATGAGATGTGAGTGGAAACCCCACAACAAAATCCATGGAAATGACTTCCCACTTGGACATAGTAACATCATGTGGTTGTAGGAGACCTGTTGGGTGATGGTGGTCAACTTTCACTTCTTGACACCCTAGGAGATTGACAACGAAATGGACTACCTTGTGCTTCATGCCTACCCAGAAGAAGAGATTTATCATGTCTGTGTACATTTTCTTCACACCTCGATGCACACAATAAAGTTCTCTATGGGCTTCCTTCAGTATGATGCTTAGAATATCCTCACCTTTGGGGACATACATACTTCCTCGATATCTTAATAGTTTGTCTTCCTTGAGAGTGTATCCTTCATACTTTGGATTTAATTACCTCCCACTCTAGAGGTTTGAAATAACCTTTAAATACCAACTGTCTCCATGGATTTGTGTCAACACACGTTCCCTCAGATTGACTTTTAAGGGTACCAAGCAGAAGACACGTGGCCTCATACTCAAGGCATCCATGACCACATTCCTTTCTCCCTTGATATATGAAATACCAAAATCGTACTCACTCATGAACTTACTCCATTGCCTTTGCCTGGCATTCAGATCCCTTTGAGTGAAGAGATGTTTTAAACTTTGATGGTCTGTTTTGAGCTCAAAGTTTTTCCCTACTAGATAGTGCCTCCAAAGTTTCAGAGATAAAATTATAGCTGCCAACTCTAAATCATGAGTAGTGTAGATTTCCTTGTGTTTCTTCAACTTCCTTGATGCATAAGCTATCACTCCTCCATTCTTCATTAGCACAGCCCCCAACCCTTAATTCAAGGCATCTGTGCAAACTGTGAAGTCCTTTTCCATATCTGACACTCGTAGAATTAGTGCACTAGTTAGTAACCTTTTAAGCTCGATGAATGCACTATCACATTCTTATGTCCATTCATACCTGAACCCCTTGCGCTACAAAGTGGTTATGGGTTTCACTATTTTATAGAACCCTTCCACAAATCTCCAATAATAAATTGCTAGCCCCATGAAGCTTCTTACCTCATGAGCATTTTTCGGCACTGACCACTCCATAATGGCCTTTACATTTTCTGGGTCCATAGAGATTCCTTCACAAGAAATGATATTCCCTAAATAGTGAATTTCTTTCTGGAAGAAGGAACACTTCGACAAATTCCCATAGAATTTTTTCTCTCTAAGGAAAGACAATACCACTTGCAAGTGATCATCGTGTTCTCTTTCATTCTTGAAATAGATGAGGATATAATCTAGAAAATTGTATAAAGCGATCTAGGTATTTCCAGAATACACCATTCACGAGGCTCATGAATACTACTGGTGCATTGGTCAATCCGAAAGGTACCACAAAGAACTCGTAATGCCAAAACTGAGTTCGAAAGGAAGTTTTATTAATATCACCTCAGTTAATCCTTAACTGGTGATACCCTGATCGCAAATTCATCTTTGAGAATACCACTGCTCCTTTCATCTGATCAAGGAGATCATATATTCATGGCATTGGGTACCTATTTTTCACTGTAGCATGGTTCAAGTACCTGTAATCTATGCACAGTCATAAAGAACCATCCTTATTCTTCACAAAGATTACTCATGCACCCCAAGGTGAGACACTGGGCCTTATTAGCCCTAAGTCGAGTAGCTCTTTCAACTAGATCTGCAAATCACAAATTTTTGACATTGTCATCCTATACGGAGTCTTGGAAATTGGTTGTGCACCAAGTTTTAGCTCAATAGTAAAATCAAGCTCCCTCTTAATAGGTGACCCTGAAAACTCATTCGGAAAAACATCCTTAAATTTTGACAATACCAAGTATTGATCCAAGGAGGGTCCTTTCCTTTCATTCACTGCTTCCACAATATAAAGTCGACACCCTTGCCTCATGCACCGCTTAACCTTCATAGTTGAGATAAAGTGTAGAGACACCTTTATCCATACACCTTGGATCTCTACGGGCCTTCCTTCATCATCAAAACAAAGCACCCTTTTTGAGAAACAATCTACCATAGCTCGATGGGCTTCTAACCAATCAATTCCAATGATTAGGTCATATGCCCTGAGAGAAGTGATGTATACCTTCAACCTGGTAGTACACACTCCTAGGTATACTAGAAAATTATCAACGCTAGGTCCTACCTCTTGTTTTTCCTCCAAAGCCATCTCGACTTGTTTAAAGTCATCGTGCTCATAGGCTTCCAAGCCACTCTTTTCTAATGCAGATGATGAAATGAAACTATCTGTAGCACCATAATCAAATAAAATTTTAACATTGATATTATTTAGTGTACCTGACGACTCCACCACCGTGGATTGATGTTCTTCCTGGCGATTGTTAACTATTGCATAAATATGGTGTTTTCTACTTGCTCTTCCCATCAGGGCCTTTCATTCTCTATGCACAAATCCTGCTCACAACTCTGGGAAGTCACGCTGGTAATGGGGTCCTCCACACCCCCAACACATAAAAATATATTGAACCTCTGCACTACTCTGTGACGGTCACTGAAATGAGTTCCTTCCCCTAGAACCCCTACTCCTACTAGCTCCTCCCTGATATGGTCATAGACCTTCCTACTTCGTTGGTGATGAACAGGATGCTGCACTTGCTGCCATTGAAATATCTGTGGCGACTGTCCTTGGTGCGACTCCATTACCATATGGAGGTGGCCTGGAGCTCCCTCCCCTGGAGAATGTCCTTGGAACCTTCCCCACAAATATAGGATGATGCGAAAAGGTCAACCTCATACCTCCATTTAAGTTCATGTGTTCCTCAGCATAACGTGCATTTTCTACTACTTCCACTACCGAAGTCGGTTTCCACATCCGTACCATGGCCCTTATCTTAGGGTTTAACCCGTAGACAAAGTGTTATGCCTTTCGTTGATCATTATCCATGTATGAAACATATTTGACCAATTCCATAACCCTGATCTCGTATTCTTTTATGGTCTTGTCTCCCTGTACTAGAGCATGAAATTCTCCCACATGTTGTTCCTCATAGTAAGCTGGTAGATATTTCCTTCGAAACCTCTCCTCAAAAAATTCCCAAGAGACGGTGTCTGGGGTATGGTGCAATTGCCTCTTTAGTTTTCCCCACCAGCTCCAGGCACTGTCCCTTAACTGAAATATTGTTATCTTCGCCTTTGATGTGGAATCATAGTCTCCTAAGGCAAAACACCTTGTCATGCCTTCCAACCATGCCTTTGCATATTCACTCGCATGACCCTCGATGAACTCTGGAAGTTTGATATTCTACAGTTCTCTAGTGATGTTCTCAGGTGGAGGTCCTCCCCTTGAATCTCTCAATGCTTCAGGATTACCCATTCCAGATGGTGGGGGTTCCACTTCGATCCCTGCTAGCTGACACCCCTTTCAAGTCTCCTTTCTGGCCTCCAAAGAGTGTAGAATGAGAGCTAATTCAAGTGATGGTGGTGGCGGAGCTGGAAGTATCTACGTCGATGCCCATCTGCATCGATTTCCTTGAGTCCTTACCATCCTGTATAATTGAATCTGCATCAAGCAAGAGTTTGTCAGGGAGAGTCTAAGGCAATTTGCATTTGCACAACTTAAACTTGAAAACAAAGGGTTAGGTGTAAGTTTTTATTTTACTTGTCTGTAAATAGACATTACTCTCTTGAGGGGAAGTGGCTAGGTCAGGGTCAAAAGCCTCTAAGCTCGATGTCTTCGCCTAAGAAAACTACTGACTCTCTCGCATGTGATCAACACATTTAACCTATCAATACTATCATGGCATAGTAGTGTATGGTCTCTGGTGAAAGCTCTATACTTGGTGGATCGGTCACCGGTTCAAAACCCGTCCACTCCAACAGAAATTTAATCAATAAAATATAGAAGCTTTAATGTGGCGCAATGGTATTCGGGCCTTGGAGAAAGCATTGCGCTTGGTGAAGAGGTCTCAGGTTCGAGTCCTTCTAACTCCAACAATTTATTTAGTCAATAAAAATAAATAAAAAATTATTAGTATCATAATGTTATGTTAATCATTCAATATTTTTAATTATGTTAATGTTAATTACACAACTAATTTATTAATCAATTAATTACTAATTAATCAATTACTCTTATTAAAGCATTTAAAATAAAAATAAAATTTGTGATTAATTATTTAAAAATGAAAAAAAATAAAATTGAAATTGAAATTAATAAAAGAAATTAAATAAAGTAATTAAACATAAATTAGATTTTATTCATAATAAAATTTATAAAATAAATAAATAATAAAAATAATAAAAATTAAAATAAAATTTAGTAGGGCACGGATGAAGCCCACGTGCCCTCCTGGGCTCCTATTCCCAATAAAACCCTAATCCTCCCTTAACCCCAGTCATTTCTCATCCTTTCCATATCCTCTTTGCCTCTGCAGCTGGAGGTCAAGGGTTCATTTTTATTCGTTATTACTTTTTTTTTTCCTTCTGTTTTGAAAGACGCCATGGTTGGAGGTCTTCAAGCCTGAGAAAGCTAGGTAAGTCTCTTATGACCTCCTTATCTATTTTGTTTTCACTTATTCTTTATTCTTAGATTATCTCTTGGATTTGTGTGGCCGAGCGTTCGAATTTGTGTTGCAGGTTCTTGGCTTGGATTGGGCGTCGACTTGGCTATCGGTCCCAAGTTCAAAACCCATGAGCCCCCACTCATTATTTATTTTTTGAACTGGGCATCTGTGTAATATGATGTCCCTGATACGTTGAGCAAAGACTGATCCTTATGGGCTCCTCCCTTGCAACTTGGCCTGAAGCTTGGCGCTTGTGCGCTTGATCTCAACTTTGACTTGTATTATGTTTTGCATGTGATGACTCATGTTATGTTGCAGGTGCTTGGTAAGGATAGCTCAGTTGGGAGAGCTTCAAATTGAACCGCCCCTCATGGGCTCCTCCCTTGAGCCGTCCCTCATGGCATAACACTTGGTACGTGTTTCCTTGTGCATTGAAAGTGGGTGCATATTGTTCATATTTTCTTCAAGTACAAATCCAATGATAGTTTGAGAGTTTATATTACTGATGCTAAACAACAACGATAAGAAGTTCCAGGAGATATTGTTCCTATATATGGTGGGGTGAATATTAGTGAAGGTTCTAAGAACCATCTTCATGAATTGTTGTTTACGTACTCTAGCAATCCGTTCGACATTGCAATCCCAAGGTGTTCAAGTGGAGAGACTCTATTTAATTCCACTATAAATAACAATGGTGATTTATTTGGGAACATGGTGTTTAAATACCAATACTTGGAGGTCTCTACTGCCCTTCCATCGGTTTCTTCACTGTATGGATTGGGAGAGTGCACTAGGCAGGCATTTCCTCTCAATGGAAATCATAACTACACACTCTCGAATTCAGACATTGGCAGTATGAATACGAATTTGGATCCTTAGGGGTATCATACATTTTATATCGATGTGAGAGCAGGAGGTGTTGCTCAGCTGGGATGCTGTGTTTTTCTCTTTTGTTGTACAAGGAATTCATTGAATTTTATTTAAATATCATCTGATTTCCTAAATAGTTCTAGTGATTGAGGTGGGAGATGAATTGTGAAAGTCAAAATTAGGATTGTGTCTATTCTCTCTATTTAAGAGTTCTTTTAGAGTGAATAATGAGTACTCTGGATATGTTTTTCTTTGAAGATTAATTTGCAATGAAAAATGCATGAATTCACATGAAAACAACAATGGGAGTAGCAGTAGCACAGACAACAAATTGAACTGGCGCATACTGTACTGACGAAAACCAATAGTTGAAGTATGGACAATGAATTTAAGTGGCATTGATTATCAATGGCACGACCCCACAAATTGTAGAAATATATCATAAATGTGGCGATTTGATCAAATTGTTCGATTAATGAAAGCCAATTATTGATCATACAACTCATGTAATTAATTCCACTCCTAGATGAGAAGAGTATGGACGATTTCCTGTAGATGTAATACATTATTTTGTTGATGTAAATCTTGACCCTTCTTCACATGAAGTCTCCAGTGTCTTTTATAGCTAAAGCGTCTAGATTTGTGGTAATTTGGTGGTTTTCTTATGTAGCTCTTCCTTGGTTCTATGTGTGCGCTCTTTCTCACCATCCATCCCCTGCCCCAAAGGCCTTTTGGTCGATAAGTGAAAAAATGTCCCCACATGGGGCAGATAGAAGAAGTTCTTATTCCTTCTACCACCATCACTTTCTGACTCGCCTGGTCAAATGAGAGTTTAAGTTCTGTCATCCATCCTTCGCCCCATAGACGTACGTCACCCAAATGGGGCGATGTTTCCTTCAGAATGTAGTTCGAAGGCCTTATCAGCCTCTGCTACATATTTTTCTTCAAATCTTGTGTCGAGTGGTCCAATAAGGTATAAATGGCGTCAATTTCCCCTCTATTTTGAGTTTCTCTGGGTTTTTTTTATCATCGGTTTTGGGTTTCCTAGATTTTACAGGGTTAGATGAATCTACAATATGGGTATTATTGTGACTATTTTATGATCTTGTTTCACTTTATTTTACCAGATGTAACTCCATTAACAACAATGAAGAGTTTTGTATTTTGTATAAAGTCTCATTTACGAGTCGATTTGTTATTTTCCAATTGTTAAAGATATAAAATATTAATTGTATAAATATATGACATATTATATAAATGTGGTATAATGAAATACACATGATTGTTTTACAATATTTACAGGATGTAACTCTTATTAATTATGAGTCTATGTAGGTGAAGTGTCATTCTTACAAGTGGCTAGAGCTAGGAAGAGTCTCTCTTTTTCTAATGCATATAACCTCCTTCAATTCTCCTTGGAAGCATGCACACTCTCATGTTCATTGTCTACTTAGGGTTCTAGGTCGTCTCTGTTTAGTTTAGGGTTCTAGGTCATCTTTGTTTATTTTTATTTTGAGTTGCTTCAAGGGTTTTAAGCTGTGGGATGGAACTTGTTTCAGGAAATAGTTTTCACAATTCTGTGGGTGGTTAAGCCCTAGGTTTCAGTCTTGAAACTGGGCTTTGATACCATGTGTAAGATCATGTACTAAACTTCAAAGTTAAATAGTAAATTTTAATCTAAATTACTTTTCTTTTCAGAAAGAATCCTTATGAACAAGTTTATGTCGTACATCTAATTTTTATTTCTGTTTTTCATTACAATAGATTTATATTATTTATTTATGTTTAAGTTCTAGCAATTAATCAATTTAAATGACAAATTCTAAAATTTTGCAGTCCATAATAATCATAAATAATCATAAATAGACTAGTCAACATATTACACATTTTCCATACATAAATTCATATCATAGCTTTTATCCTTAACAAAATTGATACTGGAAAAATACCTCTTGAAGGAGAAGTATTTCATTTGCTTTCCTATTGTTCCAGACTTCTTGAAACTGCCTGAAAACTAAATCTTTTCCTCCCAACCAGCTAGGAACATAGCCTCTCTATCTCCCTAGCTCCAGGAACCCTTGAGGTTTCTTGGCCTTCCGAGCCCAAAATCCCCAACAACCCTGGTGCCCTCTATGACAGACCTTCAACAGGCTCCTCAACAAAACTACAGCAAGCTCCTCCATGAAACCTCTACCCAATCTTTTCTCCAAGCAAAGTCTGTCCTCCTCAAAATAATGTTCCCCTCTTGCCTTATCCTCCCTTCCCTTCCTTCACCGGCTCTTCCTCCATTTAATTTTCAACTACCCTACCTCAATTAGGTGCCAACCACCTTATCCCCTTATCATTAATGAGTTGATCTTCCGATACAAAATAATAATAATAATTTATTAGACAAGATTTTATTAAACAAACATTTAATCATTAAATTAATTAATCAATTAATTAAACCAATTCACATTCAACAAATATTTAAAGAGGACAATCAATTAATTAATTATTTAAACTAATATACATTAAACAATTATTTAAATCATGACAATTGATTAAATACTTAGGATTGTTACATAGAGTAGTAGTTTATTAGTGTATTAATATTGTAGCAATGTATTAATATATTAATTAATTAATACATTGCATTATACATTAATGTAAATTTTTGTTTTTATTTATACATTACATTAATGAATAATGTATTAATACTTTAGTAATGCATTATTACTATATTAATGTATTATTTTATTATTTTATCAATACTTTATTAATCTTTTAATATATTAATATTTTAGTAATGTATTTTTTAAAATGCATTAATATATTAAATTTTTATTTTAATTTATACATTACATTAATTAATAATATATTTATACTTTAGTAATGCATTACTACTTTTTTTAATGTATTATTTTATTAATACTTTATTAATCTTTTAATAATGTATTTTTAAAAATGCATTAATATATTAATTATCTAAATTAATACAATGTAATATACATTAATATATCAATGTCATTCATAGTTATGACTTATGGTTAACCATAATTAATCATGGTCATTTTCAATAAATGTATTATTTTAAATAAATATATTAATATGTTAAAATACTTTAATTTATACATTATAGTAATGTAATAATGAATTTTTAATATATTAATACTTTATTAGTGTAATAATATTTTAGAAATGTATTAATATATAAATTAATTACTACATTTACATTATTAATGTATTAATATTTTAATATATAATACTACAAATAAATGTATTGTTATTAGTGTATTGATATTTTATTAATGCATTTAATATATTTAATATATTTATTGATGTATTTAATTTAATACCTTTGTATATTTACGTCGATAGGCGTCCTCCCTATCAGACTTGCATGATTAATCATGCTTTTAATTACTAAATTTAATCTGATGGTCAGGAATTCAAGATGCTGGCATATTCTTCGTCTTACATCCAAATCAATGAATAAGAATGCAAGAACTAACTCCCTTGCATTTATAAAATCATACGTTTATCATGTTTACTTTTTCACTTTTACTAAACATGATTAAAAAGTTACTATAACAATATATGATTGCCACGGGTTTTTGTAAAATTATTTATTTTATTTATATGAGATAGGTCGCAGATTACAGACACCACGTATGGAAGACAGGCGCAGGCCGCTTCATATTCCTAAAGCGTTTTGGTTTCAAATGTTTTGGTTTCTATGGATACGAATGCACAGGCATAGGCGCGGGCTGCTTCATATTCTCGAATACACAGGCACAGCTGCAGGCAACTTCATATTCCTGAAGCGTTTTCCCCATTATGCCTTCTCCATCTAACTTAGGGGGTCATGGAATCGCCTTCTTCATGACGCCCCATGCATATTCCATGGGAGCTCAGCCGTCGGGGTATCTGGCTTTGCTTAATCTCACCAGCAACGGGCAGTCATACAATCATTTGGTTTCTATGGATACGAATTCATAGGCGACGGTGCAGGGAGGCCACTTCATGTTTGAGATGCTTCACATTTATACAGTTATATCACAGTATGCTAGTTCTTGAGTGAGTCCAGAGATTAGGTATAAGCTACAACTATAAATGAAGGAAAGAATGTGGTGGCGACATGCAAATCAGAATCTCGCAAATGCTATGTTGTACAGGTTATATTAAACATTCTTCACACTGTATTTTGGTATCTATCACATTTTGTGTTTAATAGCGAGACATCGTGCATGTTTTATGTCTCTGAAATCGAAAAAAATGATAAACAAAGGAT
>ML787308.1:408298-427308 GCA_009831015.1 Picea engelmannii
TTGAAAAAATAAATCTATATAATATAATAAAAGTGGAGAAAATAAATGTATAGACATTATAAACTTGAAATTATAAATCTATCTTAATCTATTTAGTTTTTAAATTATTTTCGCTACTTAATAAATTTAAAAATATATTAATACATTACACTATAATTGAACCAATTTCACTATTAATATATTAATTGAACCAATTGAACTATTAATATATTAATTTAACTATTAATACATTGCATTATTAATATGTATTAATAGTTAAATGATCTTTTACTTGGAATTATAAATCTATCTTAATCTATATATTTTTTAAATTATTTTGGCTACTTAATAAATTAAAATATATATTAATACATTACATTATTAATTGAACCAATTGAACTATTAATATATTAGTTGAACTATTAATACATTACATTATTAATATATATTAATCTAATCCTCACATATATGTGAGCAACCAATTTCAAATTTGAAAAAATAAATCTATATAATATAATAGAAGTGGAGGAAATAAAAATTACTTAAACATTATAAATTTATCTTAGAATTATAAATCTATCTTATATTATTTATTTTTTAAATTATTTTGACTACTTAATAAATTTAAAAATAAATATATAATTGCTTGATAGGGCAAAAACCTAAAATGAAACTTTTAAAATAATTATCCTAATTAAATAAATTGATAGAGTTTATTAAAAACACCATATGATAATAGATAACAACATATTTCAATTTAAAAAAAAAACAATATTTATAACAAATAATAATAATAATAATGGATATTAGTTTTATAACATGATTGGACAAAGATATTTATCACTAAATAATATAAGTATTATATCTAATAATAATTATTTGTATCCATTAAAACCAGAATTAATCTATCAAATATTTTTATATAGAAATAAATATATACCTAATTTTAAAATCATTATAAAAACAAATTTAAAAAATACTAAATATATTATATTATTATAATAAAAATATAATATCTTGAAAATAATTAAAATATTTGAATTAGATCTTTTTTTATCATTTAAATATATTCATTTGAGATCATTCAAATACATTAATATATTCATTTTAGATCATTTAAATAACCTAAAATATATATTAGAAAAATATTGATTTCTTTGGGCACTTTTCATTAGTTTTTTTCTAATGGCAATACCATTATAATTTGTTTGAATACTTGTGACCTATTTAGCGCTAAATATGCATGCACAGAGCGAGCATTAAATTCTGATCCAATTATGTGGACTCGCTTGTACCATTTTCTTTAATGTATACTGTAACGTGCAAGTTATATTTTGAAAGAACACGCATTAAAATAATATGAAACTTTTCAAACCCGTGTAATTAACAGCGATATAATTCCGCATAGGTAGGTTTTATATAAAACAACAAACAACAAATTATGACACTACACTATATGGAAGACATTACAGGGCATCACTAAACAACGAAGGAAAGAGGTTACAACACTATAGTGCATAAAACGTATCGAATACCATAATGGTCGAAACCAGATGTAAAACGGACCGAATACCCTAATGGCAGAAACCAGATATACAATACCTACAGACAGACAATACCTACTTAATTCACATTTTATTGTAATATTACACAGACCGTGTCCATAACTACACGCCATTAACAGACAAGTTGGCTTCATGCATAATGCTCTATCCATTCATTCTATTCTCTACTTCCATTTAGATGGTCACACGTAATATCTACCAATGCGGCCTGTTTGAGCAGGATCGTAAGTTTCATGAGTACCCAAGCTTGTAAAATCAGTACCACTATCAATATTGTCTATACGCATGTGGCTAGTTTGCTTGGCCTCTTCTGTTTCAGCTTTGTGTTCAGCCTTGGCAACATTTTCTCTCATCTCAGCTTCATATTTTTTGTCATCCTTCTTCTCATAAGCGATTTCTTTATCTGTAGGGTTATGTGAAGTAACCTTCTCCATCTGCATGTATATATGACAACAACAGTGAAGTACAGAACATTCAAATCCCAAATCCGTTGCATTCAATGCTCTATCTATCTACTAATACATGGAACATATCCATGTTAATTTTAAGGCTGGTTTGCAGTGCACATTATATCAAATTGTTTAGAAATTCGCATCTATTGGAATTTGCAATTCATATCTAGCCTTAATTACAATTCAGAACAATTCATTACAAAATTTTTGTATTGACACTTAATTATTACAATTCGCAACAATTCATTACAGAAATTTTGAAAACATTACATTACAATTCACAACAGTTTCTGATATAAAGAATTGTTTTCTATATTGAATTTTGTATCTATTGGAATTGACAATTCACATATAGCCTTAACATTTAAAGAACCCTAGATCTAAGATAATGAAAATAGATTGAAAATGGCAAAAAAATCAAAGGGTCTCCATGCAAAGCAACCAAATGCATATAGCCCAAAGAGAGATGTGAGCAGTTAAAAATGCATAGGCTCTCCATCCATAATGCAGGGTGGCATTTGAAACGCAGGCGAAACCTGGCATGAAATTGAAAAGCCCAAACCGAATCGTGGGTAGAGGAAGCAGAATCCTGGTCACATATTGAAATTGAATGAATGAATGGAAAACCACGAATTGAAATTGAAATGCAACCGAAACTCCACTACTCTCCACCTATTATGCATAACGCATAACGCCATTTCATGTTTCCAAACGCCCGCCGCAACTGAAACCTGTCCAAATATGATACCTGTTACCATTACACCCGCCGCAACTTAAACCTATCCAAATATGATACGTGTTATCGACATCCAACATTTCACATCCGACTCCTGACATTCATAAAATCGTGTTCACTGTTAATCCGAGTTAAATAATGAATGTGGAAACGAAGCACTCTTTACATATTAATCCTGCTTAATCAATTAAACGTGGCAATCAATGGCTAGGGCAGTAATTCCTTAATCATATTAAGTAAATGTGAAAAAGTAAACAAGGAAAACGTATGCTTTTATAAATACAAGGAAGTTATGAAATTAAATCTCATTCATTGATTTGAGACGACGACGAAGAATATGTCAGCATCTTTCATTGTTGGCCATAAGATTAGAATTTATGATTAAAAGGTTAATTAATCCATCAATTCCCATAGAGGATGCCTATCGGCATAATAAATGAAATTTCATGTGATTGTGAACTACTTTCTTCGAGTGGTGGACGCGTGGCAGCGAGTGGTGTCGGGGATGAATTATCGTCTGACCTTAGAGTGCTACTACGGCTATTGGATCAGGTACTGCGAACTCATAGTGTGGGTCAAACCCTGGGAAAATTTCAAATGTTTCGTGGATTTCAACCCTGTGACAGCTATAAAGGGTCAATGGATCGATGTGAAAGATTTCCAGAGCTGAGTAGAGATTGACGACTATTAAGATCACGTTAATATATGCAGAGTACTGACTCTCTCAATATATCACGTTAATATATGCAGAGTTATATATATATATATATATATATATATATATATATATATATATATGCTCTATTGGAAAAATTAAATTATATATAGTTGTTAAACAATGCCTTATATTAATGAAATAAGGCTCGCTACCTAGCAACACTTTTAACCGTTTCACCTCGTAATAAATTACTTATAATGAAGTTCTGAGTTGAGTTATGATCTACTTCTATTTCAAAACTGTCCTTGTTTTCAATGATATCATCATATTTTTTAATTCAAATACGCAATCATTAGATTATGTTTAGCTGTTGCTATAACTTGACAATAAAGGATTTATAGTGTTTTTATAAAATAGGTCAGCAAAAAGTAAGCCAAAATTGTAACGTCTCTCAAATGTGTATATTTTTTTGTTTATTTTTTATTTATAATTATGCCAATAAATTCAGAAACATATATTAATCTTAATTGTAAAACTGGTAACCTATCAAATGTGAATATTTTTCTGTTTATTTTTCATTTATAATTATGTCAATGAATTCATAAATATGTATTAATGTTAATTGTAAAACTGCTAACCTCTCAAATGTGAATATTTCTCTGTTTATTTTTCATTTATAATTATGTCAATGAATTCAGAAACATGTATGAGTGTTATTTTGAATGTGCTATTAATGCATACACATCCCTGATTTGCCAGCTTCATTCCGTGAATTGTCATGGAGGTTTCATTAGAAACCTGTTTATTTTTATTTTCGGGGGCAATCTATTTCACCAATGATGATGATGATGATGCTGATGATTAACCTCCACTAAGACTTAATTGGTCTATCGAACCTTAAGAGGGTAAGTGATTACTTGTGATACTTTAGAATTCTGTTTCTGTGCTCAAAAAACATTAAGAGAAGCTTTCCAAGATCACCATACTTTTGTTGAGTTAAGAGGTTAGGAAGGTTGGTAGTGTGATCAATATTTTGAAAATGAGATCTAGTATGGGTATAGGCTAGACAATCTAAGAGAAAGTGTTTTTCATCTTCAACCTTCTTAGTGTCACAAAGGTGACACACTGTTTCATCCCATGGCGTTTTAGGAATTGACCAATGCCCAGTTTCACTATGGAGCTCATTAGAATTTGTTCTTATCTTAGCAATGCTTATTTTTTTCTTTACACTTGGCAAAACAGATAGATAATTTTGATCTTCTAGATTAATGTTGATTACATCTTTATAATACCTTAATTTTCTTTTTTCCTCTAACTCTTTATCACACCACATTTTTTCTTTAAATTTTGATTTGACGTTTTTTTTAATAGTATCTTTATTCTGCAAAATGGTTTCTTCCATTATTCCCCAATATTTTAGCCAAGTTTGGGCATCTTTATGCCATGCCGGCTTGAGTCAATGGTGGTTATGAATTGAATTGGAAGCAATTTTAGGTAGTCTCTTTTCTTCCATGTTGTTGAACTTGTTCTTATACATTAGGTATCTAGTCATAGCCATGCTCTCTACAGGGGAGAGGCTAGTTTCTATGAGGAGGATGGGATAGGGCGTACTACCTTTAATTTTGAGATTACCTGACATTTTATGAAACATTGAGAAAACATGTGAGAACAAATTGATTAGAGTTTAACAAATCTTTGCAAACTTTCTTGATGGCCTTAAGTATTTTGATGGAATTTGATATTGTTTATTTTATTTTGTAATTTGTTTATATATATATAATCTTATTATTAAATTGCAATACACTTAATTAATATGGAGTATCCATAGAATCCATAGCTAGCATCACCACATGAAAACACATTAAACCCCAATTGTTATATACCTCAATAGATTTGCAAATATAAATCTATAAATAACAAAAAAAAAACCAAACCATTCACTCAATATAAGAAATAGACAAAACCCTTGAAGTAGGGTAAAACCATATATTAATCCTTATGGAAGGATAACACTCCTCAAGCAATGCTTGGTACATTCACAATATTATTCACCATGCTCCAATACATTCCTTACAATTATTTATATAGAATTCTCTATATTCTAGGAACATTCTAAAGAATGAATCTTCTAGAAAGGATATTTATTATATCTAACTACCATAGTGGGCCTTATTTAATAATATACTAGACCTAATCCAACTTACATTGAATGGGCTCCACTAATAATACATAACCCCATTTCCATTGGATACCTCCCATATTACTTCCCTAGTATACTAAAGTTTCCCTAGAAATGGAATATTTTGTAACATTAAACTTTAAACCATGAACTTCAACTTCCACTTCATCAAATGTTTGAGCAAATTCTAGTGATACCTGGGGGTTTCCACCCTAAAATCATTGAAGGAATTGAAGCCACTATGCCCTTGAGAAGTGTAGGACAAGGTGAATTTGTTATCTAATAGTCAAAGTGATATCCATGTGGCTATAAATCCTACTTGTCATACTAATACTAAGAATATTGATGTTAAATACCATTTCATAAGACATGTTATTGATGGAGGTGGAGTAGCTCTTAAGAAAATATATACTCAAGAAAATTGTGCAAACATGTTCACAAAACCAATGTTGTTAGAGAAGTTGTAATGATGTTTAGGCTTCTCTTGGATTACATAAAAAGATAATGAATGAGCTTGAGAAATGTATGAGGTAAATTGTTGTCAAAGATTGTTGGAATTGTGTCAACAATTAAATTTGTCGTTTCACGTAATGGTGGAAATTCACATAATGGTGACAATTAATGTAATGGTGGCACCTATGTTGAATACATTATATATTTGTGTAGCCTTAAGAGGCATTTGGCAAGGTTTATGTTGAAGACATTATATATTTGTTTAGCCTTAAGAGGCATTTGACAAGGTTCATATCACATTGAATGTGATTATATTATATTGCTTTATTCTTTCTTGTTATTTCTTCACAATTATTTTGTGTTGCAATTTCAATCTCTTTTCTCGGCTCACGTGTTTCCAACAATTTATATCTCTTTTGGATTCTTCCCATGTATACTAAATACAGGGTAAAGATGAATCTATGATGGTAAATAATGGCTACTAAATGGCTCCATTTTTTGATAGAATGGATTTGAAAAATATGAGGCAGCTTGACTGATGGAATAACAAAAAATCAAAAGCGATGTAGAAGTGTCAAAAAAGAAAGCCGTATCTATTTTATTAACAAACAATATGCATTCGAAAAAAGAGCATGTAATACTCTATATGCTGGGATATATACTATCCTATCTAAAAATGTTTTGGATTGAATCATATATATCACACTATATTGTGTGGTGAGCACATATTAACAACCCCATTTCATTTGAATTCCTCCCTTTCATAATATACTAAAAATTGAGAATAAAGATGAATGTATTCTACTAAGTAATGTCCATTAAATGGTCTAGTGAGTTCGAAGAAAAGGTCAAGCATACGTGGCCGGTGAAATAAAAAAAATATGATGGTGGTGTGGGAATAAAAGGTGATGGTCATGGTAGGTGTAGTAAAAAAATGTGGTTTAAATTGAGCCTACCCTTGATCATTTGAGTTCCTCCGTTGCATACTATAATAAATTGAGGGTAAAGATTAATATGTCCTAATATTTAATGGCCATTAAAAAGGTAAGGGTTGCAGGGCTAGTGGAATAAAAAAAAAATTAAGAGCTGCATGGGACTAAAAGCGATGGTCATGGCGGGTGGTGTCGAAAAATGTGGTTTAAATTGAGCCAACGCTCGATCAAAAATGTAAGCGTAACCATTCAGATAGTGTATTCATGTTGCATTGTGGACGACAATGGCCATGGCATACATTGATGAAATTGGGCGCTTTGTCATTGACTAGTACAACAAGAAAGAGGTATATAATTTGTAAATTTACACTACCTCTATTCATGTGTTCATTAAGTCGATAGGCACACATCTATTGGCAATGGGCACAATTAATGAGATTTTAATTATAAATTTTAATCTTATGGCTAGCAATTGGAGATACTGGCATATTCTTGGTCATCCTTCCAAAACAATGAATGATATTTAATGTTGATAACTTCCTTGCATTTCTAAATGCATATGTTACCCTATTTACTTTTTAACATTTACTTAATCATATTAAAAATTTACTTTTTACCCATATAAATGGCAAGTTTAAGTGATTAACAAAAATTAATATATAGACAACCCTTGATTGCCACCTTTAAATGAATAGTCACTACCTCATCCTTATTCCCATGGATATGTGTGTATTTCAATTTCAATCAAAACATGCCTTATTGGGTGTAGCACCATTATTGCCATGTTTAAATGAATAGTCACTACCTCACCTTATTCCCACAGATATGTGTGTGTTTCAATTCCAATCAAAACATGCCTTACCAGAAGCATCGTGGAGCATTGTCTCCTTACCAGGTGGAAAGTCACGGGTTTTAATTTCATTTAAAGTATGGTATATCATCAATTTCAATTAAAGCTGGTGTGTGTTTCAATTTATTTGAGACATTTCACCGTTCCACTATATTCTATTAGTGCACTTTCATATAGTCGCATTTATGCATTCCATTCATATCAAATCAAACCATCAATCCAGGTCAGTTAACATTTGTAAAAAAAATTCTAATTACTTTCTTTCAATTACTGAGTCCTTTAGTGTATTTTAAGCTTTGCTTATGTATTTTTATCAACAAGAATTATCGACGAAAATCAAAGTTGTGGTATTTTGAGCTTTTCAATCAAGTTTTTGGTGACTGTCCTTGGCTCCATGCTGATAGATTTACATGTACTCAATTACATAGTCGAAAGTTAGGGTTTGATACACAGTTATGCATGTTATTACAAAGTTATGATTTAATAGTCGATTACACAGTTATTCTTTGATATGTTATTACAGAGTTATGCTTTGATACACAGTTATGCATGTTATTACACAGTTATGCTCTAAACTATGTTGAAAACTGTGTATTAATGTACAACTTAATAATGTATTAATGTATAATTCAACGGTAGAATGAAAAACTATGAATGTATGAAATATATACGTTGATATGTGAATGTACAATATCATGATACTATGAATGTACAGTATCATTACTTTATTAGTGTTTGAAAAACTGATTTTAATATATTAAAAGTTAAAATATGAGAAAACAACATACATAGGTGAAGATACACTCACTTATATATTGAATGAAGAGTGGTTACATAATTATATAGGAAACTAACCTAATTAAGGGGTTACATGCAAACCACGGACAAATAGACTCCACATACGGTGACGTAGACTTCAACTACGAACTGATTCTTAGAACCAACACTTACAACTGACGCTTACTCCATTATTTCCAAGTCTCCCCCTTAATGGAGAATGGATTGACTTCTACACCTAACATCTACCTAAACAACTCAAACTTAATCTTTCCAAGAGGCTTAGTGAAAATATCAACAAAATTTTCACTAGTATTACAATGCATAAGAGCTATTTCATTTGAGTGCAACTTTTCTATAACAAAATGAAACTGAGCTTTAACATGGTTTGTCCTTGCATGAAAAATCAGATTCTTCACAATATTGATTGAAATTTGATTATCACATTTGATCATCGTAGGTTCCTTTTGTTCTTAGGCAACATCTTGAAGAAGTCTTCTTAACCAAACAACTTCACATGTTGTTGCACAAAAGGCATTACATTCTTATTTAGTAGAAAACAAAGATATAGTAGGATGCTTTTTACTGCTCCATGAAACAACCCTCGATCCAATGCCAAATTCTCCAATTCCAAATGCATATCCAGTGGTTGATATTCTATCATTCAGATTTCCAGCCCAATCAGAATCTAAGTAACCTGTCAACTCAACATCAGATGCATCAGTATATTTAATACCATAATCCATTGTACATTTTAAATACATGAGTACTTTCTTTTTTGCATTCCAATGGCTTTCTAGAGGCTTCTTCATAAAATAACTTAACACACTCATAGAGTATGCAATATCGGGTCTGCTTGTGGTGAGATAATTCAACCTACCCACCATTGTCTATACATAGTGCCATTCACCTCCTTCCAACCATCATCACAAGAAAATTTCACATTCTACTGCACTGGAATAGTAGAAGACTTACATTGATCCATTTTAAATCTCTTAAGTACTTCTCTAATATACTTACTCTGACAAACAAAAGTTTGTTTTGTGTTTCTCCGAACTTCAAGAACTAGGCAATAATGTAACTCACCAAGACCTTTCATTTCAAATACATGTCACAACTGCTCTTTGATTTCATCAATTAATTTCTCTGCATTTTCTGTAATTATCAAGTCATCAACATATAAGGAAATCAATACTATATACCCCTCCTCATCAAATTTGGTATACAGATTTGGATCACTCTTGTTCCTTATAAAGAATTGTTGAATAAAGAAAGAGTATATCTTCTCATACCATGACCTAGGTGCGTGTATTAGTCCATACAATTCTTTCTTTAAATTACACACTAAGTGTTCTTACCCTTTTTCCACAAACCCTTCAAGTTGAGTAAGGTAAACCTCCTTCTTTAACTCACCATTCAAAAATGTATATTTAACATCTAATTGGTGTAGCTTCCAATGGTGCTTTGTAGCTAAAGCAATTAACATTTTGATAGTATTCAATTTAGCTACCGATGCAAATGTTTCAGCATAATCAATACCTTATGTTTGTGACTACCCCTTTGCAACCAGTCTAGCCTTATATTTTTCTATACTACCACCTGATTTAAATTTGGGTTTGTATATCCATTTGCAGCCAATGGGATTTTTATGTTTAGGCAATCCAGGCAATTCCCAAGTATTATTTTTCATTATAGATTCATATTCTTATTCCATTGCATTTTGTCATTCATCATGTTCATTGGCTTCATCAACACTCATGGGTTCTATGACATTTGTAATGATACTCATTAGATTATAGTCTCTATACCTCTCAGGGATCTGAACATGTCATGAAGTTATTCTCAACTAATTATCTTCCTCCCCACTTTGTGAATATCTTTCTTTGCCTCTAGGTGAATTGTTATTGCTTGAATTGTCCATATCACTAAGTCCTTGTTCTTGTTGTTGTTGTTATTGCTATGGTTGTGGCTATTGTTGTGGTGGCTTCTGTTATTGTTGCTCTTCTTTAACTCCTTGATAAAGAAGTCTATGCCATTCCTCATGATTGTTGTCATCCTAATTTCTTGCTTCTTACTCCTCGAAAATTACATCTCTACTTGCAAATACTTTGTGAGTAGAAGGATCAAACAGTTTGTATGCTTTAAATTCATAATAGTA
The DNA here is from genome assembly GCA_009831015.1 of Picea engelmannii. Lineage (NCBI taxonomy): Eukaryota > Viridiplantae > Streptophyta > Pinopsida > Pinales > Pinaceae > Picea > Picea engelmannii. The sequence goes on from ML787308.1 coordinate 419,038, forward strand.
CCCAATGAAAATACATTTAATGGATTTAGCATCCAATTTCTTACTATTCTCCTTTTGAATATAAGCAAAATCCTTACACCTAAATACTTTCAAATTATGAACTACAGGTTTGGAACCATACAAGGATTCGAAAGGAGTAACATTATCAAGACACTTTGTCGAACTTCTATTACTTAAATAAACTATAGTATTTATGGCTTCAGCCCAAAATGCATTCAAGAGATTCTTACCTTTCATCATACTACATGCACCTCTACCAGAGTTCTTTTTTGCCTTTTAGAGACTCTATTTTGTTGTGGAGTGTGAAGTACTATAAACTATTGTACTATTCCATGATCTTTGCAATATTTGTTGAAGTCCCTTGATTTATACTCTTCCCCTTGATCTAAACAAAGGATTTTGATGGATTTTTCTGTCTTGTTTTCCACCATGCAGGTTCTGAATTCCTTAAAGTACTCGAAAACATCACTTTTTTGTCGAAGTAAACACATGTGTATCTCATGCAATCATTAATAAATAACAGAAAGTAAAATGTACCTCCTAAAGACCTAGTCTTCATAGGCCTGCAAACATTAGTATGCGCAAGATCTAAAAAATATCTCTTTTTCCTATTAGGATTAGAGGGGAATTCATCTATGTGCATATTTCCTAATGCACATCCATCACACGCAACATTCTCACTCTTTAACATGGGAAGTCCTTCAACCATATTGTTTTTTTATAATAACAATAAATCGGGATGATTGATGTGTCCATACCTTTGATGTCAAATAATCTCTATTGGCATAGTTGCAGAAGTCAGTGCATGATGTAATTTTCTAGTAACATCAAGTTTGTATAGGCCTCATGCTGTGACTCTCATTGCAACAGTTTTGAAATGGTCCAGCAGATCCTTGACTATGCAATAATTCTTGAATAACTCAACCTTCAAGTCTTGATCTGTAATGGTGGACACAAAGATCAATTTTTTCTTTATTCTTGGCACATAAACAACATTGCAAATGTGAGAAACTATACCATTCGGCAATGTCACAACAATGTCTCCATATCCCTTGATCTGATGAGCGCGATCATCACCAAGATATATGATGGATCAATTCTGTGTTTCTTTAAAATTAGTATACGACATCTTATTGCATGTCATATGTATTGATGCTCCGGAATCAACAAATCAGGCACCAGAATCATTTGTTTCAGCAGATAAAGCAGCGTTATAAACAACCAGCCTAAGATCCCGTGAATCAAAATTTGGGTGTTCATCAATATCATCACTAGCAATAAATAATCTGAGATCATGATTTGACGATTTTTCTACATAATGACCTGAATGTTTTCTAGGTTTGTTCCTAGCCTCATAACTTTTCTTCTTATGAAAGTCTTTAACAATATGTCCAGGTCGAACACAATAAAAACAACTCTTTGATTCAGTCGTGTTAGATTGCATACCTTGATTCGGTCTTGGAGATTGTCTTCTCTATGATGAAATTCCATTCTGCCATGTACTGCCTCTCTGCAATGAATTGCCTCCTTCGCCTCTTTTTTCCGATCTCCCTCTCACGGATCTCTTATTTGACCATAGTGTCAAATATTTATTCTGAGGCTTCAGATTCTCGCGCCTCTCTTCCTCTTGCAGCAAAATACCTGTCAGTTCTTCAAACATAGGAGGTTTATCCCTTATTGTGAGACCTGTTATGAACAGATGATAATCTTCTAGCATACCATTTAAGGTAATAGTGACCAGATTAGTGTTGGAAATAGTTTCCCCTATATTTACTAGCTTGTCTTTCAGCTCTTTAATATGACCCAAAAATGAACTGACAGATTCATTTCCATCCATCTTAATGCCTATCCATTTAGTTTTCAGGAACAAAATACGATTTGTGTAGCTAGTTTCATATGATGATTTAAGCATTGTCCACGTTGCAACATAAGTTGTAGCTTCTATAATATGTGCAATTATGCTATCTTTAACACACATGCGCAACAATAGCTTTGCCTTATTTTCATGCTTCTCCTAATCTTAGATCTGTATTGTTGTAGCACCTGCACCCGCATCAGGTTTCAGTTCAGTTCCCTTCACAATGTTTCAGACACCATAGCCTTCCATGATCATTTGCATCTGGAATTTTCAGTTAATGAAGATCGATCCATCTAACTTTTTGGTTTCGTTGAGGTAGGTCTCTGCCAGTGGATTTGCCATCGCTGGAATTTAGTCTCTGCAAGTGAATCACCAAGTATATGCAAATTTCCGTCACTCTACCTTCGAATATTGCCAATCCATCTCAATATCGACTCTCAACTTTCTTTTTAAATAAAAAATATGCAAATAACCTCAGCACACCCTTTCTCTCTGGGTTCCTATACTAGATTTATGAATGCCCCAATCACCAAAATTTTGTTTCCATAAAACAAATGTTCACACAAAAAATCTCACAAATAATATTCTCTTGAATAAACTTTAATATCCACTTTTAAAGTTTAGACTTCAAAAATAAAATCCACTTTTAAGTAATAACTCCACCTCACAATGATGATCCTTCCTCATATCCATATACATAAGAATAACCCCTTTTTAAAATAATTCAAGATTTTCCTTCATTCAAACTCCACCCATAAAAACTTGCTCACACATTACCTCATTTGCTCCATGGTTTGCTCACGATTTTGTCATGCATGTAACAAATATTAGTGGTAAAAAATGAAAAACTTTGCTTCATGAAAAAACTCAAGATTTGGGGTTTCTGCACCTCACGCTACCTTAGAGTGCGTGGAGTCTCCACCTCACACGTTAATCAGGTGTGGAAATCTTGGAATGCTTCCACACTGTAATCTTGAAAGCCTTATGCACCCTTCCAGAGGAGGGAGGGACTTGTGGACCTCTATGAATTTCCGCACTTCACTTCTATGGCTTTGATACTGTTGGAATATATAATTCCTACTTATCTAATGTTCTTGCTAATGTATTGAGAGGTAGAGTTCATCTCTACATGAGTTGTGTGATCATATTATTAAGAGGTTGTTAGAGAGTTGGATTGATGAGATCCTAGTTTGGTGTGTAGTTGAGATATTCTCTCAACCTCTCCAGTTATCTTTAGAATAAGTTAGATCTAATAACAACCTATACACTCTATATAATAGAGTCCATTTTATTGATATTGTAAGCAATTGAATATTTCATATCACTCTACTCTCCCATTTTATCAGGGTATGAGAGCGTCAGGACTGGGTGTGACTCCCTCATGGGAGTGCCCAAGAATATGGGGAGAGTAGAGTAGATAATTTCTGAGAAGAAAGGACTGACGAGGAGTTGTCATCCTATCAGAATAAATTTGTTGATTAAGGGAGGAGCCACCTTCTATGGGAGATTCCGCTTCGCCACCCATGATCATAGTTGGACAACTTTATCTTTGTATGCACAATTCTATTAGCTTCCATTGAAGGCGTCAGTGGTGGCTGCCTTGATTCTGGTAACCTTACATAGACCAGATAATCCAGTGCTGCAAAAGTGTAAATGCGTGAGGATTCTCACTGTTTCAATATTAAGAATGAGTTTTGGCATTTATCCCGATTCATGACATTTATCCAATTACCAGAGCCTCCACTCACAGAATGTGTTTGTATATCTCCTTGGCGCAGTTAATAATTTCAGTGCCATATCTTAGAGGCTACAGATCCGATCACTGTCGAAGATTGGTGGATGCTACAGATTTGATCGTTGTCAATGTCTGCTACATGTATGACTTTGGGGGTTATTTCTATGCATGGGGTTGCTGCCCTCTCAACTCTGCCACATGTTGCGATGATCACTACAATTGTTGCCCAAACGATCATCCAATTTTCGATCTTGATGCACAGACATACCTCACAGTGGTGCCATTGGCGGTGATAGCCAAGGAGTTGGTACTACAGGCTGTTAGGGCTCATGGAGGCATGAAGTCTTTGTTCAGTTTACAAAGATCTAGCCACCACTAAAATGCCCGAGGATCAATTTGACCAGTCTGCGCGCGAGGAAAGGTTACATGTGTTCGTGGAAGTCTTATGTCACGAGGGAGGGCTTTATATGCTTCATTGAATCCTCATAGACCTTTGCACATGGGTTCAACAATAATGTTGATGGTCGCCACGGTCGATTGAAGGCTCCAGAACGAGCAATTGTTGGAATGCCAGGCAGGCAAGCGGAAGCATGATGCCATTGAGGATGGAAGAGGACAAGTTGCAGGAGCTCGTGTGATGGTGGTAAGTCTCCCATCCAGAATTGATGTGTCAAAGAGAAGCCATATTTGTTTTAGACAAGATAGCCGACATATTGAGGCTCGCGTGGAGAATTGTTCCTCGAGAAGACCATGTGGAGAATTGTTGCTTCCACTACTATAGAGTCATTTTCATCTTCAACGATTGTTGTAAGATCTGTCAATGACCGATGGAGTTTGAGAAGTCTATTAGAAATCACTCTCTGCATTGGGCAGATTTGTTATTTGCATTGAGGAGATTCTTATCGGCGTATTGTTGGATATATGAAAGGTTGTATGAATCTTCAGATCTTTTTACTGAGCAAATGTAGTTGATTTTTCGTTCTTGGTGGCTAGTAAATTATTGGGTATAATGCATTGTTGAAAGCGAATCAGATGCTATAGGGAAATTGATCACGTGGCAGTTTGCATCGCAGAGTTCGTTGACTAAAATCCATGCTTCAAATAATGTCTTATATGGACTGAACATGTTCAATGGAACTCATTATTTTCAATCTGGATCTCGATGATATCATTGGATGTGGGATGCATGCCTCTTCAACTATGGTCACTGGGAGGTGCTCCGGTTTGTAATGTCAAATGCCCATTGGTGGTTGGATGAGTATAAATTTGATGGGTTTAGGTTTGATGGTGTAACATCTATGATGTGCACCCATCATGGATTACAGGCCATAATAGTTGGAGAAGATGTTAGTGGTATGCCAACCTTTTGTCTTCCCGTACAAGAAATATGTGATGGAGAAATTCTTGCAACCTGCATGAAGAAGTTGCCACTTCTGGCATTCGTAGAAGTTGACAGAACCAGACATTGTTGGAAGTGCAAAAAAGATCCCGTGCAGCCACTGTCAAAGGAGCTGCCAAAGTAGTCATCAGAGGAGATGCTAGTTCCTATGCAGAGATTGAATTATAGTGAGCCTGAGAGGTAGTGTTGTTGGATGAGTTAGGCTAAAGGACTCATTGATGTATTGTCAATTGATTGTTGAAGGAGAGATTGTTTGTTGTAGATGCTCGTGTTGGTTGTTGTGAAGGAGCGCTCAGCAAAGGGAAGTCGCCTTGTTGGTGCAGAGGAGAGCATGAGATAAGTATTCATTGTTGAGAAAGAGAAGTTGTATGTTGTTGTTGTTGTTTGTATAACTCTTTGTTTCCATGAAGCATATTGAAACTAGGAAACTGTGTTTTGAAGAGTCGTAGAGTCTCGGTTGTGCGTTGTCCCAGAGGATGCTGTTGTTGCTTGTTGAGAACGTAGAAAGGACAAAGGCATCATTGCTTGGAGGTGTTATAGCGAAATGAAGTGAGTTGTAGGTGCTCATTCCGTCAGACTCACACATCCTCCAAATCAAGTCACAAAAGAGAGATTGAGTTGTGAGTGATATTTTTTGGTTTGAAGGTGTGCATAGTTATGTTATTTGTGAGACATGTAATTGAAAGCAAGACTAGGATATTTTGATGTAGTGGTCCTAGAAAATTCTATGTACTTGAGCCATTGTATACACCCTAATGTGAAAAGTTCATGGTAATCTAGAAACCACTATGTAAAGCATGGTTACAGGTAATCCGAAAAAACCTGATGCATGGTTGAATGTAATATGAGAAAACCCAAATCATGGTTACAGGTAATCCGAGAAAACCTGGTGCATGGTTGAGGGTAATCCGAGAAAACCCAAAGCATGATTATGGGTAAGCCAAAATAAAACCCAGGTTGATGATGATGTGATGAGGAGGGAGCTATGAGGAAGAATGATTGAATGAACCATGTAGCTAAAAAGGATTCCTATAGAACTGGGAGCCATGTATTTCGGTGGATGGATTTCTCTTTATATGGACGCCAATAATCAGATGCAGGTACAAGAGGAAGCACACAAAGATATGACCACAAAGATATTTAGATAAGTACTCATTAAGGGAGAGTGTTGGAATATATAATTCCTATTATCTAATGTTCTTGCTAATGTATTGAGAGATAGAGTTCATCTCTAGTGAGTTGTGTGATCCTATTATTAAGAGGATGTTAGAGAGTTGGATTGATGAGATCTTAGTTTAGTGTGTGGTTGAGATATTCTCTCAACCTCTCCAGTTATCCTTAGAATAAGTTAGATCTAATAACAACCTGTACACTCTATATAATAGAGTCCATTGTATTGATATTGTAAGCAATTGAATATTTCATATCACTCTACTCTCCCATTTTATGAGATACCAAGTTAAAATATGAGAAAACAACACAAAGGTAATGAATGAAGACTGATTACATTCACTTCTATATTGAATGAAGACTGATTACGTAACTATATAGGAAACTAACCTACTTAGTCGGTTACATAAAAACCACAGACAACTAGACTTCACAAACAATGAAGTAGACTTCAACTACTAACTGACTCTTAGAACTGATTCTTAAAACCAACACTTACAACTGACGCTTACTCCATTATTTCCAAGTTTAAATTCTAACGATAAACATAAGTTAGGTAGAAACAGGGAATCAAATTACTCCATGAATTAGGGTAAAAACAACATCAACTCCCTTGTAATTATTGAATCCTCACATTCAAATCGCTCTTTTGTATATGGATATCAATAATATTTTGACACACGTGAAATGAATAAAACTGACTTTATCAACGTCGTGCATACACCATATGATTATGCCGAAAGGCGTATACCTATTGACAATGGGCACAATTAATCACCTTTTAATCATAAATTTCAATCTTAGGGTTGGCAATTGAAGATGCTGGCATATTCTTCGTCATCCTTTCTAATCAATGGATGAGATTTTGATAAATTAACTTCCGCTCATTTATAAAGACGTCCGTTTATGTGATTACTTTTTTACATTTACTAAATAAGATTAAAACATTACTTGCTCACCACGAGATTGCCACGTTCAGTGATTAAGAGATAATCTATTAAGCTGGCCACAATTTACTAAATTATTGTCAATTAAGCGTGGGTGTTGGATGCCAATTAATTACCAGTGCGGATATTTATGGCCACGTGGATGTGAAGTGAAACGTTTCAACCTCCAACCTCCCCTCCCCGCTCGTTTGATGTGTTGGCCACGATTTCCATGGAGAATATGAAAGGATTGCGAGTGCCCATCAACAAATGAGCGAATGCGTAGATTGGTTGTAGAGTTGAAAAATAAAACCTCGTTAGGAGTTAGCGAGTGCGCATCAACAAATTATTTTAGGTTTAATTCCGTGTAACATTAGTATTGGGCTATCACGGCAAATGAGTCTGATCTCTTTAGTGTATATTTGTAAAAACGATTCGAAGAAAAAAATAAATTTTTAGTTTATTGTTATTTTAATCATTGCAATTTGCAAAAGAGAGAACTGCAGCGGTTAGTCATAAGGTTGGTTGGAATGCGTGCCCTAATGCCATACATGCTCTTGTTCCATTTAGTCTAGGCTCTCACCACAGAGACCAGAATTCAAGTTATGCCCCAACAGTATATGCACGCGTTCTCAGCCGCTAGCTTTCGGCGTTCTCAGCCGCGAGTTAGCGGTTGTGCTAGTATCTATATAGTTTCACCAAACAACAATATATTGTCATCAAACCCTTTAATATTTTGGTTAAAATAGCTTTCATACATCTTAACTTCAACATTCGTATATCTTTTTTCTTCACTGTGCTTCTCCATTGCTAAAAATTCAAGGAAAATGAAATTTATATTTTGTGCAAAGTATATCGTTTTTCCAGAAATAAGAATAGTTCTGGATATGTGATTATATTGGCTTCCAGAATATCATTACGTTAACTATAATTATACAGCATTAACAAAACAGCCTCCTAGATTATACCTCAGGTAGTCGCCCCTAGATTGATTCAACAGGCAGATCTAGAGCTCCAATGCCAAAGGAAGAAACATTTTGTTCCCACGCGCATAAGTAAGATGAAACTGATCCAAGAAGCTAAACATATATGACACAGAAAACAAGATGGTATTTTGGCGGGTAACAAGATGGTATTTTGGCAGGTTGTCATTGCCTATTGGTGTTCTTTAGCCACTGTTTAT
>ML787308.1:427358-453175 GCA_009831015.1 Picea engelmannii
TGTGGCTGTGCTAGTCTACAATATATGGGATTTCATGTGTTCAGCTGATTGTGTCTCTAGAATCGTTGTTTAATCTTTCGTCGAGTGGTGGCCTGGGTCGGGCGGGGGCATGACATATTTAAAATGGGCATTTATCATATGCTTTTAGAGTGTGCAGATGGCGAATGGGCATGACTACACAGCCTGTGTTGCCGTCTTATTAGGGACAAAATGGTTGTTGTATTTCCAGCATGTGATTGGATGGACCGACGTGAAAGATTTCCACAGCTCAATAGAGATTGACGAGTATTCACGCTTTGCCGTTGACGAGTACAGCAAGCACCACATATATAGTGATGCTCTAAATTTGTAAATCTGAAATACTTGCTCGCTTGCTCTGTGGATTTCATGTGTTCATCTGATTTTGTCCCTAGAAACGCCTTATGATCTTTCGTCGAGTGGTAGCGGCGCAACAACAAGAGGTGGTGGGGCTGAATTATCGTCTGATCATAGAGTGCGAGGACCCCAATCGTATCAAACTCTATGAATCCATCTTGTACGTCAAGGAAATGTTGAAACGTTTGGAGGATTTCAAGCCTCTGGAGATCTACAACAAGCAACAGATAATGAATTGAAACAAACGGTGAGGTTGGTAACCTGCCCACTGTTTATTCTCCCTTCTTGTCTATTGTGGGTAACAACCAGTGATGTTATTGTCGCGTTTCTTGTCTATTGTGGGTAACAACCAGTGATGTTATTGTCGCGTTTCTTGTCTGTTGTGGGTAACAATTGGTGATGTTATTGTCGTGTTTCTTGTCTGTTGTGGGTAACAACCGGTCATGTTATTGTCGTGTTTATTCTCTGTTGCAGGTAACAACCAGTGATTTTATTGTCGCTTTTCTTGTCAGTTGTGGGTAACAACCGGTGATGTTATTGTCGCGTGTCAGGTAATTGATGCATTAGAGACTACGACGGGAACTAAGGTTGCAGAACAGTGGGTTCAAATACAACCCGATCTTGTTGGTTATTAAGATCATTGTTAATATGATGTTGTGTACTGAATCATTGACTATATATATACACTCTATTGGGTACTGACTCTATATATATACTCTCTATTGGAGAAATAAAATACAATCATATATATATATTTATTAAACCATGCTTATATGAATGAAATAAGGCTCACTCGGTGTTAGCTAGAATGACTTTTTAACTATTTCACCTCATACTAAATCACTTATAATGAAGTTATGAGTTGAGTTACGATGTACTTCAAAACTTTCTTGGTTTTGGATAACATCATCATTGTGATTTTTCAATTTAGATGGCCATCATTATTATTAGATGGTGTTCACATGTTTCTTTAGCTTGAAAATAAATAGATTAAAGTATTTTTATAAAATATATTAGATCAAAAATTTAGAATGTTAAATTGGTAACCTCTCTTCTCATTTTTTTGGGGTTTATTTTTCATTTATAATCCTGCTAATCAATTCATGTACATGTATTTCTCTTATTTTATTTTTCATTTATAATTATGTCAATGAAATCACCGTGCTATTTAAAATAAATGCACAAAATTTTGTACATGTTTGAAAAATACTTATTTACATTTTTTAAATTTTAAGATTATGCTTAAAATGCTTTAATAAATTACGTTGAAAATTTATATATATATGTATATATATATAATTGTTTTGGAGATTGTGTTACTGTAATTATGAATATGTGTTATTTAAAATAAATTATGTTGAAAATCAAGTAATATATATATATATATATATATATATATATATATAATGGTTTTTGAGTTTGTATTACTGTCATTATGAATATGTGTTATTTAAAATAAATGCTCAAAATTCCTCAGCTATTTATAAATGGATAGTTCAGTGGGTTTCTAAGAATTGGGAGAGCAGAAGTTTGTTGATGATTCCTCATTGAAATCCATCCTCGAAAAAGAACAAAACAATAACGGATACTTGGACAGTGAATATTAAAGCAGGTAGGAATAACAATATGGTTAGGAAACGAGCGCAGTGCAATAGGAAAAAAGGAAAGAACCGGGAGGGTTTCTCATCCGGAGGCCCATTCAAATGAACCAGGGTTGCGAGGACAGCCTAGATGGTTGGGTCCATATTTAAATACCTACGCTCTAATGAGAAGCGAACAATTGCGAATGATTACAGAGATAGAGGAAGCAATTAGACTCCAACGACATAATATACATAAGGACCAGGGAAACAAAGTATTTCATAATTGCAGACACATACTATATTTTTAAGGCCATGATAGCCCAGGAAGTGGAGAAATTCATGAAGGAAAATGATGCCACTCTTCAGGTGATCAAGATTCCGAAAGGAAAATTTGAGCTCTTTTGTATATCAAAATTTTCTACCAAATTTAGAGTTGCTCATGGGGAGTAGAAAAATGAAATGACCAAGAGTACTTCAAGGGACCTGAGTCCACCTGGTTCACACAAATTCCTTATCGCGATAGCGGATGATAGAGGATGCAAGCATGGCTTGGGAAATCGCCAAGTTAGAGAGCCACCATGGGACACCTGCGGAATCTAGGGTTTGAAATTTGCAGTGGTATGTTTTCTTCTCTTTTTTTTAATTAAATTCAAACATAGAAATAAATTATCCTGATATGGTTTCAGCTTGTAGGTTTATAGGATTCCATAGGCTTTGTTATGTTGAAGAAAGATGGACAATCTTTTTTTAAGTCTGTTTTGAAACTCTGGTCTGAAACATTGACTTATATCTTTGATAGGTGAGGGATTTAGTTTCGTTTTTGACATATTCTCATTGATTCATTTGTATTTTTATTGTTTATATATACATTTATATAAAGATATTGTTTTAGCTAAGAAAAAAACATAAAACTTTGTTTAATTATTATTTTTAATTAATTCAATTATTTTTTCCTTGGAAAATATATTAGCAGAATTTTTTTGAGCATTTCTTCTGATTCTAAGGATGGTAGTCAATGTAATGCAGACATGTAGACTATTGTACATCAATTTAGTAGGGACATTGAGTAAGGCCTACATATGTAGAGACAACTAACTTGGGGACTTGACCATGATTATTCCTTCTTTCTATTCACATCTCTCAACTGTTTTAGCTAACCCATTGGGTTAGATTTTATTGTTGTTGTTGTTTTTCATTGCTAATTTGATTAATTATATTTTCTATAATATTTAAATATCAAGAAGATTGATTATTAGTATAAATCTATTTTACAACATACTAATTATGAGATAAAAAATAATGTATAAATAAATGCAATACCTAATTAGCATTTAGTCAATTTTGCACCATGAAAGGAAAAAACCATGTATCTATAAATGGAATTATAATTTTTTTTATGTCACAAATATTCAACATGGAAGAGAAAAACCATGTATTATTATAAGCACAATGTTGAAATTTTAAAATTAAATTATTAAATAACTATATAATTTATTATGTTTATAAATAAGTGGTGAAATGACACCCCTAGGAAACTTAAACTTTGTATACAACCTAGAGTGAAAAAAATTCTACACATAAGGAAACGAAATGAATTTAACATTTGCAGAAGTTGAGAAGTTGATTGAACTTTATGCATGAATAAATTTTTACACGTATAAAGAAATAAAATAAATTTAACATCATAAGTTTATTTAATGGATTTTATTGAATTTCAATGTTCTATTAATATTCTAGCCCTCTTCATCATCACGACTCTGTAAAAAATAATAAAAGAATATGAGTTCAATAAATTAAAAAAATGTTTACTATTAAAGATGCAATAAAAAATTAAGTATGTTACTATTAAAACAATTCACATTCAACAAATATTTAACCAGGACAATTGATTAATTAACTATTTAAACTAATATGCATTAAACAATTATTTAAATTATGACAATTGATTAAATACTTAGGGTTGTTACATACACCCACCCTTTAGGAAACTTTATCCTGAAGTTAAAGTATTTTGTGATATAAGGGACAAGACACATGGTTCACATATTCATATCCAATAACCAACATTATCAGTAAGTAAGCTAAGAAAATTCATACATACTAGTGTACATGTGCAAGAAATGCATGGGTAGCTAGTACATACAAGTCTCGTGCATGTACTAATAACAACAACTATCACCTCTATAGTAATTCTATATGCATCCAATCTAATCAACAAGACTATTCAATTTATAAAAGATAATAAATCAATCAATTGTTTGCGAAATCCCTTAATTACAATAATCTAGCTCAACAATGTTTATTTAGACAATTGTAGTTTAGTTAAGTAATTATGAATATATATATATATATAAACATTTTCTTTTCAGAAGGAAAAACAATAAATTCCACCATAAGACAAATCTCCATACACTCTCAACTATTTCTACTCGTCCTTCCTCCCTAACTTACTTCCATCTTCCATTCCTATCCTTCCTTTGTTGGACTATCTTGGAGAGTCAACTATGTTGACCTAACTCCAAATAGAACCCGTAAGCTGAAGTGTCACTATCTTGACCAAACTTCCCGAGCAGGAAACTGACAGTCATCATCACACATCTAGGGGATCATGAGCTAACACCATCCTCTCATGACTCCAAGTTTCAGAGGATACAGAGTGATAAATGCCTCCACCCCTTTTAATAGGACTAGGGTCCACACCCTACAATGGCATATACAGTGGCACCATGTTGCTGGGAATTTTGTCATCGTTTATTCAATTTTAGAAAGCCTCACAAATTGAAATCCTACACTAATCCACATATCATAGAAATGCAATCAAACCAATATAATTTCACATACAAAGATTCATATCATATTATTTCTCGGTCAGTGGTCATGACATCTACTTTCATTACCATTTTTCCTTGGCTATTTCATAGCCCATTGACCCGAAGATTAGTCTATAACACAAACTCATATATATCTATGCATTATCAACATGTAATTGCATACAACCATAATTTGAATTCGGTATCCTCATACCAACAACTTTAACATCAAAGTTTTCAAGTTATAAATAGATCTTAGAATATCCCCCTAATTCAATTAACGTTGCCCATTCATAGAATTATCATTTACATAATAGATTACATCATATCCATCATCATTCAAATATGATTTAAACCTTCATAGGATTCTCATTCACATATTATATCGCATCATATCCATCATCATTCAAATAGCATTTAAACATTCATAAAATATACATTCACATAATAGATCGCATCATATCCATCATCATTCAAATAACATTTAAACGTTCATAAAATTTATATTCACATAATAGATGACATCATATCCATCATCATTCAAATAACATTTAAACATCCATACATGTCTCTATGTCTTAAAAATTCAAGTGTACCATTAATAGTTTCACTGTGAATAGAAAATAAAGGAGATTAGGCCTCAGGTAATCCTAGCTGTCTAAGTCAAAAGGTGGTGTTACATACTCCCAACCTTTGAGAAACATATTCTCGAGGTGGTCCAAAAAATGAGGGATAATCTCATGGTAATGTCTCAGCATCCTCCCAAGTAGCAGATCCTGGATGATACTTGTCCCACTCGACCTTAACTTTGTTTACCAGACGGTTCCTGAGTTGTCGGACTCTACGGCCCAATATGCATAATGGTTCTACCATGAGAGTTCCCGCGTGTGATGCCTACAATTCCTTCCAATTTAGTTTATGTGATTCATCAACAACATAATGACATAGAATAGATACATGAAAAACATTATGAGTTATATGCAAGTGGGGTGGCAGTACGAGACGATAGGTAATGGGTCCAATTTTATCTTGGATTTTGAAAGGTCCTATAAATTGAGGCCTAAATGGTACTCTTATTGGGCTTGATATGAATGAAAACATGATCTCCCACTTTATAACTTCAATCAGTCCTGTGTGCATCCTCATAACTTTTCTATCTATCTTGTGCTTCCTTTAGTCTCTGCCTAATCTGAATCCCCCATTCCTCCATCTCTTGAATCAATTCTGGCCCAACTGCTACTCGGTCTTCTAACCTCTCCAATCTCAACGGTGTTCTACAAGGCCTTCCATATAGAGCTTCGTAGGGTGGCATTATGATGGAGCTATGAAAACTATTATTGTAGGGAAACTCTACCAAAGGTAGGTACTTCTCCCAATGGGTTTGATTATCCATAACATACATCCTAAGCATGTCTTCCATAAACTGATTTTCTCTTTGAGTTTTACCATATGTTTTAGGATGATAAGTTGTACTTAAGTTCAACTGAGTCCCCAACACTGACTACAAACTTGTCCAAAACCTAAAACTCAATTTGGAGTCCCTATCTAAAATGATCTTCTTAGGTATCATGTTAAAATGGATGACCTTACTTACAAACACGCGTGCCACATCAGTGACATCATAAGTGTCTCTAATCGGAATAAAATGAGCACTCTTTGTTAACTTATCAACTATCACAAGAATGGAATTGTGTCTATGAGATGTGAGCAACAACCCCACAACAAAATCCATGGAAATGACTTCTCACTTGGACATAGTAACATCATGTGGTTGTAGGAGACCTGTCAGGTGATGGTGGTTGACTTTCACTTGTTGACACCCTAGGCACTTGGCAACGAAATGGCCTACCTCGCGCTTCATGCCTACCAAGAAGAAGATATTTATCATGTCTGCGTACATTATATTTACACCTAAATGCACACAATAAAGTGCTCTATGGGCTTCCTTTAGTATGATGCTTTGAATATCCCCACCTTCGGGGACATACATCCTTTCTCGATATCTTAATAGTTTGTCTACCTCCAGAGTGTATCCTTCATACTTTGGATTTAATTAACTCCCACTCTGGAGGTTTGAAGTAACCTTTAAATACCAACTGTCTCCATGGAGTTGCGTCAATACACATTCCCTCAGATTGACTTTTAAGAGTACCAAGGAGAAGACACATGGCCTCCTACTCAAGGCATCCACTACCACATTCCCTTTTCCCTTGATATATGAAATACCAAAATCATACTCACTCATGAACTCACTCCATTGCCTTTGCGTGGCATTCAAATCCCTTTGAGTGAAGAGATGTTTTAAACATTGATGGTCCGTTTTGAGCTCAAAGTTTCACGCTACTAGATGGTACCTCCAAAGTTTCAGAGCTAGCATTACAGCTGCCAACTCTAAATCATGAGTAGCATAAATTTCCTCGTGTTTCTTCAACTTCCTTGATGGATAAACTATCACTCCTCCATCCTGCATTAGCACGACTCCCAACCCTTAATTCAAGGCATCCATGTAGAATATGAAGTCCTTTTCCATATCCGACACTCATAGAATTAGTGCACTAGTTAGTAACCTTTTAAGCTCGATGAATGCACTATCACATTCTTCTATCCATTCATACCTAACCCCCTTGTGATGCAAAGTGGTGATGGGTTTCGCTATTTTAGAGAACCCTTCCACAAATCTCTCATAATAACTTGCTAGCCCCATGAAGCTTCTTACCTCATAAGAATTTTTCAGCCTTGACCACTCCATAATGGCCTTTACCATTTCTGGGTCCACAGAGATTCCTTCACTAGAAATGATATGCCCTAAATAGTGAATTTCTTTCTGGAAGAAGGAACACTTCGACAACTTCCCATGGAATTTGTTCTCTCTAAGGAAAGAGAACACCACTTGCAAGTGTTCCTCATGTTCTCTTTCATTCTTGGAATAGATGAGGATATAATCTAGAAAACTTGTACAAAGTGGTCTAGGTATTTCCAAAATACACCATTCATGAGGCTCATGAATACTGTTGGTGCATTTGTCAATCCGAAAGGTACCACAACGAACTCGTAATGCCCAAACCGAGTTTGAAAGGAAGTTTTAGGAATATCGCCTTCCTTAATCCTTAACTGGCGATACCCTAAACACAAATTGATCTTTGAGAATATCGTTTCTCCTTTCATCTGATCGAAGAGATCATGTATTCGTGGAATTGGGTACCTATTTTTCACTGTAGCATAGTTCAAGTCACTGCAATCTATGCACAGTCGTAAAGAACCATCCTTCTTCTTCACAAAGATTACTCATGCACCCCAAGGTGAGACACTGGACCTTATTATCCCTAAGTCGAGTAGCTCTTTCAACTGCATATGCAATTCACAAAGTTTTGGCACTGTTATCCTATACGGAGTCTTGGAAATTGGTTCTGCACCATGTTTTGGCTCAATAGAAAAATCAAGCTCCCTCTTAAGAGGTAACCCTGGAAACTCCTTTAGAAAAACATCCTTAAATTCTGAAAATACCAAGTACTGATCCAAGGAGGGTCCTCTCCTTTCATTTATTTCTTCCACGACATAAATTCGACACCCTTGCCTCATGCACCGCTTAACCTTCATTTTTAAGATAAATCATAGAGGGACTTTTCTCCCTACACCCCGAATCTCTACTGGCCTTCCTTCATCATCAACACAAAGCACCCTTTTTGCGAAACAATCTACCATAGATTGATGGGCTTCTAACCAATCCATTCCAATGATTAGGTCATACGCCCCAAAAGAAGTGACGTATACCTTCAACTTGGTAGTACACACTCCCAGGTCTACTAGAAAATTATCAATGCTAGGTCCTTATTCTTATTTTTCCTATGAAGCAATCTCGACTTGTTTAAAGTCATCATGCTCATAGACTTCCAACCCACTCTTTTCTAATGCAGATGGTGAAATGAAACTATCTGTAGCACTAGAGTCAAATAAAATTTTAACATTGATATGATTTAGCGTACCTGACGACTCTACCACCGTGGATTGATGTTTTGTGTGGCGATTCTTAACTGTTGCATAAATATGGTGGCTTATACTTGCTCTTCCCATCAGGGCCTTTCATTCTCTATGCACAAATCATGCTTGCAACTCTGGGCATTCACCCTGGTAATGGGGTCCTCCACACCCCCAACATGTAACATGATATGGAACCTACGCAATACTCTGTGATGGTCTCTGAAATGAGTTCCTTCCCCTAGAACCCCTACCCCTACTAACTGCTCCCTAAGATGGTCGTGGACCCGCCTGCATCAATGGTGATGAGCAAGATGTTGCACTTGCTGCCATTGAAATATTTGGGGCAAGTGTCCTTGGTGTGAATCTATTACATATGGAGGTGGCCTTGAGCTCCCTCCCCTGGAGAATGTCCTTGGGAAATTCCCCAAAAATCTAGGATGATGCGGAAAGGTCGACCCCATACCTCCATTTAAGTTCATGTGTTCCTCAGCATAATGTGCATTTTCTACTACTTCTGCTACCGAAGACGGTTTCCACATGTGTACCATGGCCCTTATCTTAGGGTTTAACCCATAGATAAAGTGTTCTACCTGTCGTTGATCATTATCCATGTATGAAACATATTTGATGGATTCCATAAACCTGATCTTGTATTCTTCTATAGTCTTGTTTCCCTGTACTAGAGCATGAAATTCTCCCACTTGTTGTTCCTCATAGAAAGCTAGTAGATATTTCCTTCGGAACCTCTCCTCAAAAACTTCCCAAGAGACGATGCCTGGGGTAAGGTGTAATTGCCTCTCTAGGTTGCCCCACCATTTCAAGGCATTGTCCCTTAACTGAAAGATTGTTATCTTCACCTTTGATGTGAAATCATAGTCTCTTAAGGCGAAACACCTTGTCATGCCTTCCAACCATGCCTCTGCAAGTTCACTCGCACGACCCCTGACGAACTCTAGAAGTTTGATCTTCTACAGTTCTTTAGTGATGTTCTTGTGTGGAGGTCCTCCCCTTGAATCTCTCTATGCTTCAGGATTACCCATTCCAGATGGTGGGGGCTCCACTTCGATCCGTGCTGGTTGATTCCCCTTCAAAGTCTCATTTATGGCCTCCAAAGAGCGCAGAATGAGAGCTAATTCAGGCGATGGTGGTGGCGGAGATGGAGATCTCTGTGTTGATGCCCCTTTACCTCAATTTCCTCGAGTCCTTACCATTCTGTATAATTGAATCTGCATCAACCAAGAGTTTGTCAGGGAGAGTCTAAGGAAATTCGCATTTGCGTAGCTTAAACTTGAAAACAAAGGGTTAGGTGTAAGTTTTTCTTTTACTTGTCTGTAAATAGACATTACTCTCTTTAGGGTAAGTGGCTAGGTCATGGTTGAAAGCCTCTAAGATCGATGTCTTCGCATAAGAAAACTACTGACTCTCTCACATGTGATCAACACATTTAACCTATCAATACTATCATGGCTCAATAGTGTATGGTCTCTCGTGAAATCTCTATACTCGATGGATCGGTCGTCAGTTCAAAACCCGTCCACTCCAATAGAAATTTAATCAATAAAATATGGAAGCTTTAATGTGGTGCAATGGTATTCGGGCCTTTGACAAAGCGTTGCACTTGGTGAAGAGGTCTCAGGTTCGAGTCCTTCTAACTCCAACAATTTATTTAATCAATAAAAATAAATAAAAAAAATATTTGTATCATAATGTTATGTTAATCATTAAATATTTTTAATTATGTTAATGCTAATTACACAACTAATTAATTAATCAATTACTCTTATTAAAGCATTTAAAATAAAATTAAAATTTGTGATTAATTATTTAAAAATGAAAAAAAATAAAAGTAAAATTGAAATTAATAAAAGAAATTAAATAAAGTAATTAAACATAAATTAGATTTTAATCATAATAAAATTTATAAAACAAATAAATAATAAAAATAATAAAAATTATATAAAAATAAAAATAAAATTTAGTAGGGCACGCATGAAGCCCACGTGCCCTCCGAGGCTCTTATTCCATATAAAACCCTAATCCTCCCTTACCCCCATTCATTTCTCATCCCTTCCAGATCACCTCTGCCTCTGTAGCTAGAGGTCGATGGTTCATTTTCGTTCGTTGTTACTTTCTTTTTTCTTCTGTTTTGAAAGGCGCCATGGTTGGAGTTCTTCAAGCCTGAGCAAGCTAGCCAAGTCTCTTATGACTTCCTTATCTATTTTGTTTTCGCTTATTCTTTATTATTAGATTTTCTCTTGGATTTGTGTGGCCGATCGTTCGACTTAGTGTTGTAGGTTCTTGGCTTGGTTTGGGCATCGACTTGGCTACCGGTCGCAGGTTCAAAACCCATGAGCCCCGACTCATTATTTTTTTTTTGAACTGGGCCTGTGTGTAATATGATGTGCCTGAGGCATTGAGAAAAGAATGACGCTTATGGGCTCCTCCCTTGCGACTTGGCCTGAAGCTTGGCGCTTGTGTGCTCGATCTCAAGTTTGACTTGCATTGTGTTTTGCATGTGCTGACCCGTGTTATGTTGCAGGTGCTTAGTGAGGATAGCTCAGTTGAGAGAGCTTGAAAATGAACCGCCCCTCATGGTCTCCTCCCTTGAGCCATCCCTCATGGCATAGCGCTTGGTACGTGTTGCCTTGTGCGTTGAAAGTGGGTGCATATTGTTCATATTTTCTTCAAGTACGAATCCAATGATAGTTTGAGAGTTTATATTATTGATCCTAAACAACAACGATGGGAAGTTCCATGAGATATTGTGCCCAGATATGGTGGGGTGAATATTAGTGAAGGTTATAAAAACCATCTTCATGAATTGTTGTTTACGTACTCCAACAATCCGTTCAACCTTGCAATCCCAAGGTGTTCATGTGGAGAGACTCTCTTTAATTCCATTGTAAATAACAATGGTGATTTATTTGGGAACATGGTGTTTAAAGACCAATACTTGGAGGTTTCTACTGCCCTTCCATCGACTACTTCACTCTATGGATTGGGAGAGAGCACTATGCATCTATTTCCTCTCAATGGAAATCAGAACTACACACTCTGGAATTTAGACATTGGCAGCATGAATACGAATCTGGATCTTTAGGGGTCTCATATGTTTTATATCGATGTGAGAGCAGGAGGTGTTTCTCAGCTGAGATGTTGTGTTTTCTTTTGTTGTTGTACAAGGAATTCATTGAATTTTATTTAAATACCATCTGATTTCCTAAATAGTTTTAGTGATTGAGGAGGGAGATGAATTGTGAAAGTTAAAATTAGGATTGTGTCTGTTCTCTCTATTTAAGAGTTATTTTGGAGTGAATATTGAGTACTCTGGATATGTTTTTCTTTGAAGATTAATTGGTAATGAAAAATGCATGAATTCACATGAAAACAACAGCAGAAGTAGAAGTAGCAGAGACAAAAAATTTAAATGGTCCATGCTATACTAACGAAAACCAATAGTGGAAGTATGGACAATGAATTTAAATGGCATTAATTATCAGTGGCATGACCCCACAAATTGCAGAAAGATATCAAAAAGGTGGAGATTTGATCAAATTGTTCGATTAATGAAAACCAATTATTGATCGTACAACTGGTGTAATTAATTCGCCTATTGGATGATCAGAGTATGGGCTATTTCCTGCAGAAGTAATCTGTTATTTTGTTGATCCAAATCTTGACCCTTATTCACATGAAGTCTCGAGTGTCTTTTATATCTATAGCGTCTAGAGTTGTGGTAATTTGGTGGTTTTCTTATGTTGCTCTTCCTTGGTGCTATGTGTGAGCACTCGCTCGTCATCCATCCTCCACACCAAATGATTTTTATTAACAATGATGAAGAGTTTTGTATTTTGTATAAAGTCTCATTTAGCAGTCGATTTGTTATTTACCAATTGTTAAAGATATAAAATATCAATTGTATAAATATATGACATATTATATAAATGTGGTATAATGAAATACCCATGATTTTTTTTTACAATATTTACAGGATGTAACTCTTATTAATTCTCAGTCTGTGCAGGTGAAGTGTCATTCTTACAAGTGGTTAGAGCCAGGGAGAGTCTCTCTTTTTCTAATGGATATACCCTCCTTCAATTCTCCTACGAAGGATGCACACTCTCATTCTCATTGTCTACTTAGTATTCTAGGTCATCTCTATTTATTTTAGGGTTCTAGGTCATCTCTATTTATTTTTATTTTGAGTTGCTTCAAGGGTTTTAGGCTGTGGGATGGGACTTGTTTCAGGAAATAGTTTGCATAATTATGTGGGTGGTAAAGCCTTAGGTTTTAGTCTTGAAACTAGGCTCTGATACCATGTGTAAGATCCTGTACTAAACTTCAAAGTTAAATAGTATATTTTAATCTAAATTACTTTTCTTTTCAGAAAGAATCCTTATCAACAATTTTATGTCATACATCTAATTTCTATTTTTGTTTTGCATTACAACATATTTATATAATTTATTTATGTTTAAGTTCTAGCAATTAATTAGTTTAAACAACAAATTCTAAAATTTTGCAGTCCACAATAATCATAAATAATCATAAAAAGACTACTCAACATATTACATATTTTCCATATATAAATTCATATCATAACTTTCATCCTTAACAAAATTGATACTGGAAAAATACCTCTTCAAGGAAAAGTATGTCATTTTCTTTGCTATTGTTGCAGACTTCTTGAAACTTCTTGAAAACTGAATCTTTTCCTCCTAGCCATCTAGGAACAGAGCCTCTTGTCTCCCTAGCTCCAGGAACCCTTGCGGTTTCTTGGCCTTCCGAGCCCAAAATCCCTAGCAACCCTAGTGCCCCCTGTGATAGACCTTCAACAGGCTCCTCAACAGAACTACAACACGCTCCTCCAGAAAACCTCTACTCAGTCTTTTCTCCAAACAAAGTCTATCCTCCTCAAAATAATGTTCCCCCCTTGCCTTATCCTTCCTTCCCTTCCTTCACCGCCTCTTCCTCCATTTAATTTTCAACTACCCTCCCTCAATTAGGTGCCAACCACCTTATCCCCTTATCATTAATGAGTTGATCTTCCGAAACAAAATAATAATAATAATTTATTAGACTAGAATTTATTAAACATATATTTAATCATTAAATTAATTAATCAGTTAATTAAACCAATTCATATTCAACAAATATTTAACCAGGACAATTAATTAATTAATTATTTAAACTAATATACATTAAACAATTATTTAAATCATGACAATTGATTAAATACTTAGGGTTGTTACATAGCGTATTAGTTTATTAGTGTATTAATACTTTAGCAATGTATTATTGTATTAATTAAATAATACATTGCATTATACATTAATATAAATTTTTATTTCTATTTATACATTACATTAATGAATAATGTACTAATACTTTAGTAATGCATTACTACTTTTTTAATGTATTATTTTATTAATATTTTATTATTCTTTTAATATATTAATCTTTTAATAATATATTTTTAAAAATGTATTAATATATTAATTATATAAATTAATACAATGTAATATACATTAATATATCAATGTCATTCATAGTTATGACTTAAGGTTAACCGTAATTAATCATGATCATTTTCAATAAATATATTATTTTAGATAAATATATTAATATGTTAAAATACTTTAATTTGTACATTATTATGATGTAATAATGTATATTTAGTATATTAATACTTTATTAGTGTATTAATATTTTAGCAATGTATTAATATAGAAATTAATTACTACATTTACATTATTAATGTATTAATATATATTACTACATTATAAATGTATTGTTATTTTAATATATATTACTACATTATAAATGTATTGTTATTAGTGTATTAATATTTTATTAGTGCATTTAATATTTTTATTGATGTATTTAATTTAATATATTTGTATATTAATAATTTAACAATGTATTAATTAATAATGTATTAAATTAATGATTAATTAATACATTATATTATTAATGTATCAACCAATTAATATTAATATAATAAATTATACACTAATATAAATAAATAATGTATTAAAGTGTTCATTAATTAATACATTACATTTATAGATTATTAGTAGATATTATATTAATGTAATGCATTACATTAACAAATTAATAAACCATTAATTTATATACATTAATATAATACATTAATACATTATTATTATTATATATTACATTAATTTAATACATTAATTATTAATGTGATAAAGTAATGATTGTTCTAAGGTATGTTGGTCATTAACTAGCAATAATCACTTTTATAAAGTGATTGATATATGCCAATCTACTTTATTTTTCACATTTCCAAACTAATGTCTCCTACCCATATCAACCACTTTTATAAAATGGTGGTTGCTAATCTACAATAAATGAGATTTCATGTGTTCATGTGATTGTGTCTCCAGAAACACTCTATATACTTTCTTCGAGTGGTGAACGCGTGGCAGCAAGTGGCGGCGGGGATGAATTATCGTCTGACCTTAGAGTGCTACGACGGCTATTGGATCAGGTACTGCGAAGTCATAGTGTGGGTCAAACCCTGGGAAAATTTCAAATGTTTGGTGGATTTCAACCCTTGGCGGCTATAAAGGGTCAATGGATCGAAGTGAAAGATTTCCAGAGCTGAGTAGAGATTGACGACTATTAAGATCACGTTAATATATGCAGAGTTATATATATATATATATATATATATATATATATATATGTGTGTGTTTTCTCTATTGGAAAAATAAAATTATATATAGTTATTAAACAATGTTTATATTAATGAAATAAGGCTCACTACCTAGCAACACTTTTAACCGTTTCACCTCGTAATAAATTACTTGTAATGAAGTTCTGAGTTCAGTTATGATCTGCTTCTATTTCAAAACTGTCCTTGTTTTCAATGATATCATCATGATTTTTTAATTCAAATAAGCAATCATTAGATTATGTTTAGATGTTTCTCTAGCTTGAAAATAAACGATTTATGGTGTTTTTATAAAATAGGTCAGCAAAATGTAAGCCAACATTGTAAAACTGGTAACCTCTCTCAAATCTGTATATTTTTCTGTTTATTTTTCATTTATAATTATGTCAATAAATTCAGAAACATGTATTAATCTTAATTGTAAAGCTGGTAACTTATCAAATGTGAATATTTTTCTGTTTATTTTTCATTTATAGTTATGTCAATGAATTCATAAATATGTATTAATGTTAATTGTAAAACTGGTAACCTCATATTTTTCTGTTTATTTTTCATTTATAATTATGTCAATGAATTCAGAAACATGTATGAGTGCTAATTTGAATATATGCTATTAATGCATACACATCCCTGTTTTGCCAACTTCATTCCCGGAGTTGTCATGGAGGTTTCATTAGAAATCTGTTTATTTTTATTTTCTGGGGTAATCGATTTCACCAATAGGTTGTACCCCGCATTTCAGGAAACATTGAGAAAACAAATTGATAAGAGTTTAACAAATCTTTGCAAACTTACTTTGTGGTTTTCAATTGATTCGAGGTAAGTATTTTGATGGAATTTCATATTTTTTATTTTATTTTATAATTTGTTTATATATATATAATCTTTTTATTAAATTGCAATACACTTAATTAATATGGAGTATCCAGAGAATTCATAGTTAGTATCACCACATGAAAACACACTAAACCCCAATTGTTATATATTTTAATAGATTTGTAAATATAAATTTATAAATAATAAAAAATAAACCAAATCATTTACTCAATACAAGAAATAGACAAAACCCTTGAAGTAGGGTAAACCCATATATTAATCTTTATGGAAGGATAACACTCCTCAGGCAATGCTTGGTACATTCACAATATTATTCACCATGCTCAAGAATGAATCTTCTAGAAAGGTTGTTTATTACATCTAACTGTCATAGTGGGCCTTAATTAATAATATACTAGACCTAGTCCACCTTACACTGAATGGGCTCCACTAATAATACATAACCCCATTTCCATTGGGTACCTCCCATATTACTTCCCTAGGTATACTACAGTTTACCTAGAAATGGAATATTTTGTAACATTAAACTTTAAACCATGAACTTCAACTTGCACTTCATCAAATGTTTGAGCAAATTCTAGTGTTACCTGGGGGTTGCCACCCTAAAATCATTGAAGGAATTGAAGCCACTCTACCCTTGAGAAGTGTAGGACAAGGTGAATTTGTTATCTAATAGTCAAAGTGATATCCATGTGGCTATAAATCCAACTTATCATACTAAGACTAAGAATGTTGATGTTAAATACCATTTTATAAGACATGTTATTGATGGAGGTGGAGTAGCTCTTAAGAAAATACATACTCAAGAAAATTGTGCAAACATGTTCACAAAACCAATGTTGTTAGAGAAGTTGTAATGATGTTTAGGCTTCTCTTAGATTATATAAAAAGATGATGAATGAGCTTGAAAAATGTATCAAGTAAATTGTTGTCAAGGATTGTTGGAATTGTTTCAACAATGAAATTTGTGGTTTCACGTAATGGTGGCAATTCACATAATGGTGACAATTCACATAATGGTGGCACCTATGTTGAATACATTATATATTTGTGTAGCCTTAAGAGGCATTTGGAAAGGTTTATGTTGAAGAAATTATATATTTGTGTAGCCTTAAGAGGCATTTGACAACGTTTATGTTGAAGACATTATATATTTGTGTAGCCTTAAGAGGTATTTGACAAGGTTCATGTCACATTGAATGTGATTATATTATATTGCTTTACTCTTTCTCGTCATTTTTTCACAATTATTTTGTATTGCAATTTAAATCACTTTTATGGGCCCATGTGTCTCCAACAATTTATATCTCTTTTGGATTCTTCCCATGTATACTAAATTGAGGGTAAAGATGAATGTGTGATGGTAAATAATGGCTATTAAATGGCTCCATTTTTCGAGAGAATGTATTTGAAAAAGATGAGGCAACATGACTAATGGAATAACAAAAAATCAAAATCTATGTAGAAGTGTCGAAAAAGAGCATTGTATCTATTTTATTAACAAACAATATGCATCTGACAATAGAACATGTAATACTCTATATGCTGGGATATATACTAGCCTATCTAAAAGTGTTTTAGATTGAATCATATATATCCCACTATATTTTGTGTGGTGAGTACATATTAACAACCCCATTTCATTTAAATTCCTCCCTTGCATAATATACTAAAAATTGAGAATAAAGATGAATGTATGCTACTAAGTAATTTCCATTAAATGTTCTCATGAGTTCAAAGAAAAGGTCAAGGATACGTGGCTGGTGGAATAAAAAAAGAAATGATGGTAGTGTGGGAGTAAAAGGCATTGGTCATGGCAGGTGTAGTCAAAAAATGCAGTTTAAATTGAGCCTACGCTCGATCATTTGAGTCCCTTTGTTGCATACTATAATAAATTGAGGGTAAAGATGAATATGCCCTGATATTTAATGGCCATTAAAGAGGTAAGGGCCACATGGCTGGTGGAATAAAAAAAAAAGTGAGGGCGGCGTGGGACTAAAAGCGAAGGTCATGGCGTCAAAAAATGTGGTTTAAATTGAGCCTACGCTCGATGGAAAATGTAAGCGCAATCGTTCAGACAGTGTATTCGTGTTGCATTATGGACTACAGCGGCCATGGCATACATTGATGAAATTGGGCGCTTTGTCATTGACGAGTACAACAAGAAAGAGGTATATAATTTGTAAACCTACACTACTTCCTTTCATGTGTTCATTATGCAGATAGGCATACACCTATTGGTAATGGGTACAATTACTTTTTAACATTTACTTAATCACATTAAAAATTTACTTTTTGCCCATATGAATGGCAAGTTTAAATGATTAACCAAAAAATAATATATAGACAACCCTTGATTGCCACCTTTAAATGAATAGTCACTACCTCATCCTTATTCCCATGGATATGTGTGCATTTCAATTTCAATCAAAACATGCCTTACCAGGTGGAGCACTGTTATTGTCACGTTTAAATGAATAGTCACTACCTCGCCTTATTCCCACGGATATGTGTCTGTTTCAATTCCAATCAAAACATGCCTTACCAGGAGCACCGTGGAGCATTGTCTCCTTACCAGGCGGAAAGCCGTGGGTTTTAACTTAAATTAAAGTATGGTATATCATCAATTTCAATTAAAGTTGGTGTGCGTTTCAATTTCTTTGAGACATTTCACTATTCCATTGTATTCGATTAGTGCACATTCATATAGTCGCATTTATGCTTTCCATTCATATCAAATCAAACCATCAATCCAGGTCAGATAACGCTTGTAAAAAAATTGTAATTACTTTCTTTCAATTACTAAGTCCTTTAGTGTATTTTAAGCTTTGCTTATGTATTTTTATCAACAAAAATTATCGACAGAAATCAAAGTTGTGGTATTTTGAGCTTTTCGATCAAGATTTTGGTGACTTTCCTTGGCTCCATGCTGATAGATTTACATGTACTCAATTACATAGTCGAAAGTTAGGGTTTGATACACAGTTATGCATGTTATTACAAAGTTATGATTTAATAGTCAATTACACTGTTATGCTTTGATATGCTATTACACAATTATGCTTTGATACACAGTTATGCATGTTATTACACAGTTATGGTTTAAACTATGGTGCAAATTGTGTATTAATGTACAACGAAATAATGTATTAATGTATAGTTCGATGGTAGAATGCAAAACTGTGAATGTATGAAATATATGCATTGATCTGTGAATGTACAGTATCATGATACTGTGAATGTATAGTATCATTACTTTATTAGTGTCTGAAAAATTGTTTTTAATTTATTAAAAGTTAAAATATGAGAAAAAAACACACATAGGTGAGGTTATGCTCACTTCTATATTGAATGAAGACTGATTACATAATTATATAGGAAACTAACCTACTTAGGCGATTACATGCAAACCACAGACAAATAGACTCCACATATAGTGTAGACTTCAACTACGAACTGACTCTTAGAACCAACACTTACAAGTGACTCTTACTCCATTATTTCCAAGTCTCCCCCTTAATGGAGAATAGATTGACTTCTACACATAATATCTCCCTAAACAACTCAAACTTAATCTTTCCAAGAGGCTTAGTGAAAATATCAAGAACATTTTCACTAGTATTACAATACACAAGAGCTATTTCATTTGATTGCAACTTTTCTATAACAAAATGAAACTGAGCTTCAACGTGCTTTGTCCTTGCATGAAAAAATAGATTCTTCGCAATATTGATTGAAATTTGATTATCACATTTGATCATCGTAGGTTCCTTTCGTTCTTCTCCAACATCTTGAAGAATTCTTCTTAACCAAATAGCTTAACAAGTTGTTGCACACAAGGCTTTATATTCTTCTTTAGTAGAAGGAAAAGACACAGTAGGATACTTTTTACTCCTCCATGAAACAACCCCAGATCCAATGCCAAACACATATCTAGTGGTTGATAGTCTATCATCCAGATTTCCAGCCCAATCAGAATCTGAGTAACCTATCAATTCAACATCAGATGCATCAGTATATTTAATACCATAATCCATTGTTCCTTTTAAATACTTGAGTACTGCCTTTGATGCATTCCAATCGATTTCTAGAGGCTTCTCCATAAGATAACTTAACACACTCAGAGAGTATGCAATATTAGGTCTGGTTGTGGTGAGATAATTCAACCTACCCACCATCTATCTATACATAATTCCATTCACCTCCTTCCAACCATCATCACAAGAAACTTTCAAATTCTGTTGCACGAGAATAGTAGAAGACTTACATTAATCCATTTTAAATATCTTAAGTACTTCTCTAATATACTTATTCTGACAATCAAAAGTGTGTCATGCGTTTCTCCAAACTTCAAAACCTAGGCAATAATGTAACTCACCAAGATCTTTCATTTCAAATACATGTGACAATTGCTCCTTGATTTCATCAATTAATTTCTCTGCATTTCCTGTAATTATCAAGTCATCAACATATAAGGAAATCAATACTATATAGCCCTCTTCATCAAATTTGGTATACAGATTTGGATCACTTTTGCTCCTCATAAAGCCCTGTTGAATAAAGAAATAGTCTACCTTCTCATACCATGACCTAGGTGCCTGTCTTAGTCCATACAATCATTTCTTTAACTTACACACTAAGTGTTCTTGCCCTTTTTCCACAAACCCTTCAGGTTGAGTAAGGTAAACCTCCTTCTTTAAATCACCATTCAAAAATGCATATTTAACATCTAAATGGTGTAGCTTCCAATGGTACTTTGTAGCTAAAGAAATTAACATTTTGATAGTATTCAATTTAGCTACCGGTGCAAATGTTTCAGCATAATCAATACCTTATGTTTATGAATACCCCTTTGCAACCAGTCTATCTTTATATTTGTCTATACTACGATTTGATTTAAATTTGGGTTTGTATATCCATTTGCATCCAATGGGATTTTTATGTTTAGGCAATTCAGTCAATTCCCAAGTATTATTTTTCATTATAGATTCATATTCTTCTTCCATTGCATTTCGCCATTCATCATGTTCATTGGCTTCATCAAAACTCATGGGTTCTATGAGATTTGTAATGCTACTCATTAGAGCATAGTCTCTATACCTCTCAGGACCTGAACATGTCATGAAGTTATTCTCAACTAATTATCTTCCTCCCCACTTTGTGAAGATCTATCTTCGCCTCTCGGTGAACTGTGATTGCTTGAACTGTCCATATCAGTGAGTCCTTGTTGTTGTTGTTGTTGTTATTTCTACGGTTGTGGTTGTTGTTGTGGTGGCTTCTGTTGCTTCTTCTCTTCTTTAACTCCTTCATAAAGAAGTCTATGTCATTCCTCATGATTGTTGTCATCCTAATTTCCTGCTTCCTACTCCTGAAAAATTACATCTCTACTTGCAAATACTTTGTGAGTAGAAGGATCAAATAGTTTTTATGCTTTAAATTCATAACAGTACCTAATGAAAATACATTTAATGGCTTTAGAATCCAATTTCTTCTTATTTTCCTTTGGAATATGAGAAAAATCCTTACACCTAAATACATTCAAATTATGAACTGCAGGTTTGGAACCATACAAGGCTTTGGAAGGAGTAACATTATCAAGACACTTTGTTGGACTTCTATTATTTAAATAAACTGCAGTATGTAAGGTTTCAAACCAAAATACATTCGAGAGATTCTTACCTTTCATCATACTGTGTGCACACTCTACCAAAGTTCTTTTTTTCCTTTTAGCGACTTTGTTATGTTGTGGAGTGTTAGGTACTATAAACTATTGTACTATTCCATGATATTTGCAATACTTGTTGAAGTCCCTTGATTTATACTCTCCCCCTTGATCTGAACAAAGGATTTTCATGGATTTTCCCATCTTCTTTTCCACCATTCAGGTTCTAAATTCCTTAAAGTACTCGAAAACATCACTTTCTCATCAAAATAAACCCATGTGTATCTTGTGCAATCATTAATAAATAACAGAAAGTAAAATGCACCTCCTAAAGACCTAGTCTGCATAGGCCTACAAACATCAGTATGCACAAGACCTAAAAAATATTTCTTTTTCCTATCGGGATTAGAGGGGAATTCATCTCTGTACATATTTCCTAATGCACATCCATCACACACAACATTCTCATTCTTTAACATGGGAAATACTTCAACCATATTATTTTTCTGTAATAACAATAAATCGGGATGATTGATGTGTCCATACCTTTGATGCCAAATAATCTCTATTGTCATAGTTGCAAAAGTCAGTGCATGATGTGTTTTGCTAGTAAGATCAATTTTGTATAGGCCTCCTGATCCAACTCTCGTTGCAACAATTTTGAAATGGTTCAGAAGATCCTTCACTATGCAATAATTCTTGAAGAACTCAACCTTCAAGTCTTGATCTGTAATGGTGAACATAAAGATCATTTTTTTCTTTATTCCTGGCACATAAACAACATTGTGAATGTGACAAACTGTACCATTCGAAAATGTCACAACAATTTCTCATTATCCCTTGATTTGATAAACGCGGTCATCACCAAGATATATAATGGATCCATTATGTGTTTCTTTAAAACTAGTATACCACATCTTATTGCATGTCATATGTATTGATGCTCCAGAATCAATAAACCAGGCATCAGAATCATTTGTTTCAGTAGATAAAGCAGCGTTAGAAACAACCAGCCTAAGATCCCGTGAATCAAAATTTGGGCGTTCATCAATATCATCACTAGCAATAAATAATCTGAGATCATGATTTGACAATTTTTCTGCATAATGACCTGAATGTTTTCTAAGTTTGTTCCTAGCCTCATCACTTTTCTTCTGATGAAAGTCTTTAACAATATGTCTAGGTCGACCACAATAAAAACAACTCTTTGATTCAGTCATGTTAGATTGCATACCTTGATTCGGTCTTGGAGCTTGTCTTCTCTGTGATGAAATTTCATTCTACCATGAACTGCCTCTCTTTGATGAACTGCCTCCTCTACCTCTTTCTCCTGATCTCCCTCTCACAGATCTCTTATTTGACCATAGTGCCAAATCTTTATTTTGAGGCTTCAGATTCTCATGCCTCTCTTCCTCTTGCATCAAAATACCTGTCAATTCTTCAAACATAGGAGTTTTCTCCCTTGTTACGAGACCTGTTATGAACATATGATAATCTTCTAGCATACCATTTAATGTAATAATTACCAGATCAATGTTGGAAACAGTTTCCCCTATATTTACTAGCTTGTCTTTCACCTCTTTAATACGACCCAAAAATGAACTAATAGATTCATTTCCATCCATCTTAATGCCTATCAATTTAGTTTTCAAGAAAAAAATATGATTTGTGTTGCTAGTTTCATATAATGATTTAAGCATTGTCCACATTGCAACAAAAGTTGTAGCTTCTCTAATATGTGCAATTATGCTATCTTTAACAAACATGAACAACAATAGATTTTCCTTGTTTTCACTCTTCTCCCAATCTTGGATCTGTGTTGTTGTAGCACCTGCACCCGCATCAAATTTCGGGTGCATCAAATTTTACTTTAGTTCCCTTCACAATGTTCTAGACACCATAGCCTTCCACGAGCGTTTGCATCTTGAGTTTCCAGCTAATGAAATCCGATCCATCTAACTTGTTGGTTTCGTTGAGGTAGGTCTCTGCCAGCGGATTGTTGGAATTTAGTCTCTGCAAGTGAATCACCAAGTATATGCAACTTTATGTCGCTCTACCTTCAGATACCACCGATCCATCTCAATCTTGGCTCTCAACTTTCTTTTTAAAAAAACAATATGCAAATAACCTCAGCACACCCTTTCTCTCTGGGTTCTGTACTAGATTTCTCAATACCCAAATCACCAAACTTTTGATTCCATAAAACAAATGTTCACACACAAAATCTCACAAATCATATGCTCTTGAATAAACTTTAATATCCACTTTTAAAGTTTAAACTTCAAAAATATCCACTTCGAATAAAAATTCACTTTTAATAAACTTCAAAATAAAATCCACTTTTAAGTAATAATTACTTAACTCCACCTCACTGATGATGATCCTTCCTCATATGCATATACATAAAAATAACCTTTTTTTTAATAATTCACGATTTTCCTTCATTCAATCTCCAACAATGAAAACTTGCTTACACATTACCTCATTTGCTCCATGATTTGCTCACGATTTTCTCATGCATGTAACAAATATTAGCAGTAAAAAATGAAAAACTTTGCTTCATGAAAAAACTCACGATTTAGGGTTTCTGCACCTCGGGGCGTGGAATCTACACCTCACACGTTAGGGTGAGGAAATTTTCAAATCCTTCCGCACTGTAATCTTGAAAGCCTTCTGCACCATTCTAGAGGAGGGACATTCAGACTTTTATGAATTTCTGCATTTCACTTTAGTGGTTCTGATACCAAGTTAAAATCTAAGAAAACAATATACAAATGAGGCTATGCTCACTTCTATATTGAATGAAGACTGATTACATAATTATATAGGAAATTAACTTATATAGTCAGTTACATGCAAACCACAGACAACTAAACTCCAAAAACAATAAAGTAAACTTCAACTAAGAACTGACTCTTAAAACTAATTCTTAAAACCAATACTTACAACTAGGCTTACTCCATTATTTCCAAATTTAAGTTCTAACCATAAACATAAATTATGTAGAAACAGGAAATCAAATTACTCCATGAATTAGGGTAAAAACAACAACACCTCCCTTGTAATTATTGAATCCTCACATTCAAATCGTTCTTTTGTATATGGATATCAGTAATATTTTGACACACCTCAAATGAATAAAACTGACTTTATCAACGTCCTGCATAGACCATATAATATCTATATAGTTTCACCAAACAACAATATATTGTTGTCAAACCCTTTAATATTTTGGTTAAAATAGCTTTAGTACATCTTAACTTCAACATTCCTGTATCTTTTTTCTTCACTGTGCTTCTCCATTACTAAAAAATCAAGGAAAATGAAATTTATATTTTGTGCAAAGAATATCGTTTCTCCAGAAATTAGAATAGTTCTGCATATGTGATTATATTGGCTTCCGGAAAATTATTCTTGCCAGAATATCATTACGTTAACTATAATTATAGAGCATTCACAAAACAACCTCCTAGATTATACCTCAGGCAATCGCCCCTAGATTGATTCAACAGGCAGATCTAGATATCACACTTTTATGAAATCTATCGGCATTTATGAGCTCCAATGCCAAAGGAAGAAACATTTTTTTCCCACGCGCATAAGTAAGATGAAACTGATCCAAGAAGCTAAACATATATGACACAGAAAACAAGATGGTATTTTGGCGGGTAACAAGATGGTATTTTGGCAGGTTGTCATTGCCTATTGGTGTTCTTTAGCCACTGTTTATGTGGCTGTGCTAGTCTACAATATATGGGATTTCATGTGTTCAGCTGATTGTGTCTCTAGAATCGTTGTTTAATCTTTCGTCGAGTGGTGGCCTGGGTCGGGCGGGGGCATGACATATTTAAAATGGGCATTTATCATATGCT
>ML787308.1:454972-466569 GCA_009831015.1 Picea engelmannii
GTACTTCAAAACTTATTTGGTTTTGGATAACATCATCATTGTGATTTTTCAATTTACATGGCCATCGTTATTATTATCGTTATTATTATTAGATGATTTAACATGCTCTAGCTTGAAAATAAATAGATTAAAGTATTTTTATAAAATATATTAGATAAAAAGGTAGAATGTAAAATTGGTAACCACTCTTCTCATTTTTTATTTTTTTTGTTTTTCATTTATAATCCTGCCAATCAATTCATGAACATGTATTTCTCTTATTTTATTTTTCATTTATAATTATGTCAATGAAATCACTGTGCTATTTAAAATAAATGCACAAAATTGTATAAATGTTTGAAAAATATTTATTTATATTTTTTTAATTTTAAGATTATATTTAAAATGCTTTAACAAATTATGTTGAAAATTAAGTAATATATATATATATATAATGGTTTTGGAGTTTGTATCACTGTGATTATGAATATGTGTTATTTAAAATAAACGCTCAAAATTCCTCAGCTATTTATAAATGGATAGTTCAGTGGGTTTCTAAGCATTGGGAGAGCACAAGTTTGTTGATGATTCCTCATTGAAATCCATCCTCGAAGAAGAACAAAACAATAACGGATACTTGGACAGTGAATATTAAAGCAGGTAGGAATAACAATATGGTTAGGAAACGAGCGCAGTGCAACAGGGAAAAAGGAAAGAAGCAGGAAGGTTCCTTATCCCGAGGCCCATTCAAACGAACCAGGGTTGCGAGGGCAGCCTGGATGGTTGGGTCCATATTTAAATACCTACGCTCTAATGAGAAGCGAACGATTACAGAGATAGAGGAAGCAGTTAGACTCCAACGACATAATATCTGAGAAGAATCTATAGTCCAAGAAGTACGCATTGGTGTGCGTCACACATTACTTGAGGAAACAAAGTATTTCATAATTGCAGAGACATATTATATTTTTAAGGCCATGATAGCCCAGGAAGAGGAGAAATTCATGAAGGAAAATGATGCCACTCTTCAGGTGATCAAGATTCTGGAAAGAAAATTTGAGCTCTTTTGTAGATCAAAATCTTCTATCAAATTTAAAGTTGCTCATGAGGAGTAGAAAAATGAAATGACCAAGAGTACTTAAGGGACCTGAGTCTACCTGGTTCACGCAAATTCCTTATCGCGATAGCGGATGAGGAGGATGCAAGCGTGGCTTGGGAAATCGTCAAGTTGGAGAGCCACCATGGGACACCTGCGGAATCTAGGGTTTGAAATTTGCAGTGCTATGTTTTCTTCTCTATTTTTAATTAAATTCAAACATAGGAAGAAATTATCTTGATATGGTTTCAGCTTGTAGGTTTATACGACTCCATAGGCTTTCCATCTGTTGAAGAAAGATGGACAATCTTTTTTTAAGTCTGTTCTGAAACTCTGGTCTGAAACATTGACTTATATCTTTGATAGGTGAGGGATTTGGTTTCCTTTTTGGCATAAACTAGGATTGGCATCTATATGTTGAACTTGTCCTGGGACGACTAAAGATCAAGGCAAGTTGAAAGCTGCTGATTTCTCTACCCTATTTTGGGAACTAAGTCTGGGCTACTCGTATAGGGCTGGGCTGGAGACAGGAATTGCCAACTAGTAAGTGCCAATCCATTGGCATAGCCTCATAGATTCTTTTGTATTTTTACTGTTTATATATATTAATATAAAGATATTGTTTTAGTTAAGAAAAAAACATAAAAATTTGTTTAACTATTATTTTTAATTAATTCAATTATTGGTTTCTTGGAAAATATAATAGTAGGAAATTTTTGGGCACTTCTATTGATTCTAAGGATGGTATTCAATGTAATGCATACATGTATATTATTGTACATTGATTTAGTAGGGACATTGAGTGAGCCCTACATATGTAAAGACAACTAACTTGGGGATTTGACCATGATAATTCCTTCTTTCTATTCACATCTCTCAAATGTTCTAATTAGCCCATTGAGTTGGATTTTATTATTATTACTGTTGTTGTTGTTCATTGCTAATTTGATTAATTATATTTTCTATAATATTTAAATATCAAGAAGATTGATTATTAGTATAAATTTATTTTACAACATACTAATCATGAGATAAAAAATAATGTATAAATAAATGCAATACCCCATTAGCATTTAGTCAATTTTGCACCATGAAAAGAAAAAACCATGTATCTATAAATGCAATTATAATTTTTTTTGTCTCACAATTATTCAACATGGAAGAAAAAAAACATGTATTATGATAAACACAATGTTGAAATTTTAAAATTAAATTATTAAATAACTATATAATTTATTATGCTTGTAAATAAATGGTGAAATGACACCTCTAAGAAACTTAAACTTTGTATACAACCTAGAGTGAAAAAAAATCTACACATAAAGAAACTAACATTGGCAAAAGTTGACTGAACTGTCTATAAATAAGTTTTACAATGCTGATTGAAATGTCTATAAATAAGTTGTACAATGCCACCCACAGATAAATGTTAACTTTGTAGACAACAATGCATGAATAAATTTCTACACATATAAGGAAATAAAATAAATTTAACATCATAAGTTGATTTAATGGATTTTATTGAATTGTTTTCAATGCTATATTAATGTTCTAGCCCTCTTCATCATCACGACTCTCTAAAAAATAATAAAAGAACATGAATTCAATAAATTAAAAGAATGTTCACTATTAAAGATGCAATAAAAAATTATATATGTTAAAAGGTTCTCAATACCTTCGTATTCCCTCAAATCACTCATCATATATGTTCATCGTTATTTATGTGCAATGTGCTTAAATATTATTTACATGCCATAGACAAAATATGTATCATGAAAAATGTAGTATATTGGATTCAAATACACTCTAAATTTCATTAAAAAAGCATGATAAATCCTACCATTTGAAGATTATTGTGTATTAAAGTCATCTTTAGATCATTTTTTATTTTTTTTCATATTTTTTAAGAATGCTTTATTTTTTTTATTAATCTTTTTTTTTTCTCTACATTACATTTAGCATCATCACTTCATAATCCCTCTCCACTAAGAGCCATATGATTGTAAATATATTACAAGAATAAACTAATGAGCTAAGTACATAAAATATATAGAATAAAATATAAACATAATTTGACATGAATATTAAAAATACACACATATATTTTTTATTTTATTTAATAAAGATAATTAAAATCACCAAATTCAACCAAACTCAATCCTAATCAGCCAAAATTTAGTGTAAATATTGAATTTCACATGATTGCATACTCCTTCATTCTAATAATAACATTGTTTTATTTTAATCATAACATTGTTTTATGGTTTTGGTATTATACCTACTCTACCTATACCTATGTATGTTTTTACCTATACAAATTATTACACATTTATTGTAGTGGCATATCCTTACAAACTTATTGTAATGACATATCCTTATATGGAATTTTATTCTACATTAATAAATTTTACATAGAAAATAATAAACAAATTCTTAATAAATATTACATAAAAAAATAAAAAATAAGTTATTATTAGATTAATAATTGTTATTATTTGAATTAAATACCATTAAATTATTACAAGTATATGCCAAATAAATTATATACTATACATACTTTGAATGTCAATGTAAATCTAAAAAATACCATTTATTTGATTACTGATTTCATGTAAAGTTGAAGAGACATTTTTACGCATTGATGAGTGCATGCATATACTAATTATATAAAACTGCTCAAGAAAAAAAATACGTAAATAATTGCAAGTGAAATTCCTTGTAATGTTCCCGACTTGGTTAGTCTAGGAAACACTACTAATGTGTGTGTAGGATCAAAGGTTTACAACATCTAAATGATCATACAAATATTAAACGCGACAAACGACTGCAAAGTTTGTATTATGATATCTCTGTTGATTACAAAATGGCCAAATGTGGCTGAATAAACTAAAAATACTCGACTAGATCAAAAAACAAAGGATCTTAGCTGGAACACAAATAAGTAACTATGGCTGAATAAAATAACAACACTCGGCTAGATAAAAAGACAAAAGGATCTTAGCAGGAATACAAATAAGAAACTAAAAGATAATACCAGAAATATGGGAGCACTGTGGAATCAATGAAGAATGATGGAAGACTTGGATGATCTTCTCGGTGACTAGGGTGTGTTTGTCAACACCGAAATCAGCTAGCTCGTATCTTCCTCCTGGAATACACTAAACTATCTTTCCTGAGATGAGCCTCTTCTCCTCAATGACAAGTCATAATCTGCATAATGATGAATCAGGTCATTGACCCTTCCTTTATAGCTTTCCAAAACCCTAAATCGTGCTAAAACCCTAATTCACTATTGACTTCCAAAACCCTAAATTAGTGCTGAAACCCTATTTCACTGTTGACTTCTATTTTTAGCTCATAATGACTTAAAATCACTTTTAACCCTTTTTAGCTCAGTGTCACTTTCTAAATATAACACCTATGATTGGAGTGACCTCTAGTAACCCTTTTTACCCCTCTTTGGCCCTGGCTATAGTCTAACGGGGCGGTTGAGACCATTAAGACTCCTCTCTGGAGCTCCTATTTGGAAAGGGAAATTACAGTCCTCCCTTCCCGAAATTGCTTGTCCTCAAGCAATACCAGTCAAGGGTGTTGCAACACCTACTCGCTCTCGCAAGTAGCGTCCTCTACTGGAAGCCCTCTCCATCTAATCAAACACTCTCTAATGACCCTGCTCCTCAGTTTTCTCTCTCAAAACTACAAATCCAACTATCCCTCCTCATCCAACATGGGAATCTCCTCTGATGTGCTAATGAATTGTCCCACTTCCTTTTTGCGGCAAGACACATGGAACACATTATGAATCTTTCTCCCCTATGGAAGCTCTAGATCGTAAGAAACCTCGCCTACTTAGCACATGATCCTATAAGGACCGTAAAATATGGGTTTGAGCTTCTCGGCCCCACTCTTCTTCAAAGATGACTGTCTGTAGGGTTGGAGTCTCAAGAAAACCAAATCGCTAATCTCAAAGATGCACTCTATCATGTGCATGTTCGCACTTATCTTCTGTCGGTTTTGGGCCATCCACAGGTTCTCTGTCAACAACTTGAGCATCTCCTGACTCTATATGATCCAATCCTTGGCCTTGGGAGCTCTGCTCTCCCCGAAGACCAAGTCTACCAAAGTGGGAGCATCATATCTGTGGAATGCTCAGAAGGGTGTCATACCAATGGACATGTAGAAGGTGGTGTTGTAGCAATGCTCTCCTAAATCTAACCACTTTATCCACGTTCTTTGTTGTCCTCCTACATAGTTCCTCAAATATCCTTCAACCCACTTGTTGATAATATCAGTCTACCCATCTGTGTGAGGGTGATATAAGGTGCTAGGTGTCAACTCTGTCCCCACCAACCAAAACAACTCTCTCCAAAATGTCCCTATGAACTGAGTATCCCTGTCACTGACGATGCTCTTCGGCAACCCATGAAGTCTCAAGACCTCCCTGAAGAAAAGTTCGGCTACCTGAACTGCACTGTACTCTAATGGTATGGCGTAGAACTGAGCAAACTTGGTCAATCGATCGACCACTAAATAGATACAGTCCTTAACCTGGACCTTGGGTAGACCAGTGATGAATTCCATAGATATACTCTCCCATTTATGCTCCGGAATGGGGAGTGGATGAAGTAGCCCTGTTGGAAGAGAATGATCTGACTTGTTATGCTCGCAAGTCACACACTCACTAACCTGTCTCATAATGTCCTGTTTGAGGCCCTCACATGAGAACCTCTCTCTGATCTGTCTGTAGCTTTTGAAAAACCCTTGATGGCCAGCTAGAGGTGATTCATGAACTGCATTGAGGATCTTCTTCTTAAGCCCTGAATCTGGCACCAAGTAGACTCTATCCTTGTAAAATATGACATCGTCAATGACCCTATACCAGTCATCCTGTATCTACCCATCCATCACCTAAAAAGTGAACTTGTTTTTGGAATATTCCACTAATAAGTGGGATTTCCAATCTCTTGAAATCTCCATCAAAGAACATGTTGTAGGTCTCCTCGATAGTGCATCGGCTACAATGTTCTTCTTCCCCTTGACATACTCTATGTCAAAGTCGAATGCCTGTACCTTTGTCATCCATTTCTATTGGTTCTCACTGAGGTCCTTCTTCTCAATGAAATACTTCAAACTATTGTGATCGGTCTTGACCACGAATTTGTTGTCCACCAAATATTGTCTGAACTTGGTCAAGGAATGCATGATTGTCGACATTTCATTATCATAAATGGAGTACAACCTCTTAGGTTGACTAAGATTTCGGCTCTCGAATACAATGGGGTGTCCTCCCTACATCAAAAAAGACCCGATCCCTTCGCCAGATGCATCACACTCTAGTACAAATTGCAAGGTGAAGTCTGGTAGTTCTAACACTAGACAAGTGCCCATGACTTCCATCATGTGATCAAAGGGTTCCTATGATTTCTCGATCCATATGAGGTCCCCATGCTTGGTAAGATCTGTCAATGGTGCTCCAAGCTGAGAAAAACCCCAGATGAACCGCCTATAATAGCTGCACAACTCAAAGAAGCTCCTCAATTCTGTCACATTCTTGGGCGTCAACCAATCCAAAATGGCCCTAATCTTCTCTTGGTGCACCTGTACCCCCTGTGCACTAATGATGTGGCCTAGGTAAGGAAACTATCTCATACCAAACTCACACTCGAAATCTTTGGCATATAATGATTGTGCATCCATGATGCTCAATACCTCATCCAGGTGCCTCATATGCTCTTTCCATGACCAACTATAGATCAAGATGTCGTCGAAGAAAAACAAGACTGATTTCCTTAACTGATACCTGAATATATGGTTCATGGAAGACTGGAATGTAGTGAGTGCATTCGTTAGCCCAAATGGCATAACCAAGAACTTGAAGTGTCCAAAATGACATCAAAATGTCATATTCTCTATGTCCTACTGTCGGATGCTGATCTGATGATATCTAGAGCATAGATCAATTTTTGAGAAGAAAACTACCCCATGCAGTTCATCCATCAACTCGTCAATGTGTGGGATAGGGTACCGGTTCTTGATGGTTTTCTTTTTCAAGTCTCGGTAATCAATGCACATCCTCATGGTGTCATCCTTCTTCAGAACTAAGACAACTAAAGAAGAAAATGGGTTGTTGCTCAGTCTGTTGTGTCCCATCGCCAACAATTCCTTCATTGCCTTCTCTATATCATCCTTGAACCTCCTAGGATGATGATAGGGGGGGGCTGATCATAGGTTTGGCCCCCTCCTCCAACTCAATGGTGTGCTCAAACCCCCTGTCAGGTGGTCTCCCTGGTGGAAATGCCTCAAAGACATGTTGATGTCATCCCAATAAATTCTTGATCTATGTATGGTATTGTTGTCAACCTTCTGAATCCTTTTGAGTAGTGATCAAACATTCTGCGGCATATGATACCTCCCCATGTCTAAATATCCTATCCATCCTCTTAGCTGAAACTGTCTTAGGTGCTCCTATTGGCATACCTCTTACAACAACCTTCTTCTGATCCTGATCTCTGAATCCCATTTCTAGGGTTTGGTAGTTGGTAGTGATTTTTCCCAAGCTAATCATCCACTGAACTCCTAACACCACATTTGTGTCCAATAGGTCAACCACATAAAATGTGTCTCTCACTGTGTAGTTTCCTAACTTCATTTCTAAGTTTGGAACTCTATCTAGACACTCCACCGTGTGGCAATATGCTACTGCAACATCAAACCTCTCAAAATCCTATGTCTAAAGTGCATGTCTCGATACTAGTGAAGCATCGATGAATTTGTGGGTGGCCCCACCATCTATCAAGGTGATTTCCCATTGCCAGTGAATAATCCATCGGATACAGAGGGTATCATACCTATTAACACCAGAAAGGGTCACTATGACTCCTCTCTTTGCTAGTTTCCTCCTGTTAGCCTGTTGTGGCAGTTGTGGGACTACTAGGGGATGGACTCCTACCAGTGTCAGTGGTCTATGGGGAGGATGCTACTCTGTTGGTGTTGAATCCTCCTCTGAACTGGTCGATCCATTGTCTTGCTCCTCCTCCTCACTGTCCACAATATCTTCTGCTACCTCAATATAATGAATCTCTCCCTTGCCCATGCACCTATGGCCTCAGACCCAAGCATCTATGCAGCTGAAGCAAAGCTTCTTCCTCATAATCTCTCGCCTAGTCTCATCATCCAACTTCTCCTTTGCCTTGCATTCTCTCTAGAATGGCTTCCTGTCTCGATCCCTCTAGGGCACAAATGGTTTGGAGAAAGTTGTAGTCTTTGGCACTGAGTCTACCAGATATCGAGTGCAAAGGATGGAATCCTGCAAAGTGGGAGGCGTGTATACCTTCACCCATCCTCTCAAAGGCTCTGTGAGTCCTTTTTTGAATAGCATGATCAGCCCGGGATCTGATATATCTGTCACTACCACGGCTACCCACTGAAACTCTATGATGAACACCTCTGTTGTGCTAGTTTTTTCTCAACTGGGATAGATCCCTAAATTGTATCTCAGGATCCTTCCTGTCAAAGATATCCATGAGCCTATCTGTAAAACTCCTATAGGAGGTGATACGACTGTGACCCAATGTCACCAGTCCATGATACCACAACTCATCTTCCTCGCCCTCCAAGTGTAAAGTCGTGAAACTGATGGCCTTTGTCTCAGTCATTTGGTTGATCTTATAATATGTGTCTAGCTTCTGTACCCAAGCTCTGGCGGTGTATTTGGATGATCCATCGAAAGAATGGATGGTGATTTTCCCAACTTTTCATATGAAATTGAGTTTATTCCCCTACTGTTGTTGTGGTCCTCATGTAACGGACCCAAACGTTATGACTGCAAGCGAAGAAAAATATGAAAGTTTTTTTTTTTTTTGACAGGATGACAACAACGATTACATCCAGACAACACACTTGACAATGAGCACCATGCCCACCAAATAAGCAACAGACATCTATGGCTCCACGCATTGGCACAAGAGAAGCTAGGTGAACATGCGTAGAACAACAAGGGGATTGAATACCTGCCCGATGCAACAAGACCATGTTGGCAAGCTAAGGGACAACATCCCCCTCCCAACACAATGACCTTGACGACCAATGACTAGAATTTGATGGCAGGCGAACCAGTCGTATGAAGGAATTCAACCCACGTGCCAAAGAAAACTTACAATGCTCAACAACATCCATGATGGGAAGCACAGACTCCACCCAAGTCATCAATCGTCTCTATCTTCCAGGGCACACAATGATCCCCTCCTCGGGAATCATGCGGTCGCTCGATATTAGGTGCGAACCAACCATGGTACTACCACCTAACTTGACCAAGGACTCACGAAAAACCAATTCCCTAGGATATCGAATGCATTGTCAAACCACAAGACGACTAACCCAAGCCCTAATCGACGAGTCCACAAGACGTGCAAAAACCTGGCGACTATATCGTTCCTACAACCAAATAGATTTTTGGCGTAACCAATTCTTTTGCAACCAACATCACTACGTACTCCTTAAAGGAATTGTTATCAACAACAAGAGCTTAGTGCCACTACTTTTCATTTCCAATGTTGGATGAGAAATTACCTAAGGGAGATTTCTCTAACTTTCTATTGAAACACAATAGGAACACCCCTTTAAAACAAGTAAAACCCCCTTTTCAAAAACCGAAAGGGGCCATATTTTTAAACTAGAAGAGTATAAGGGATGGATGTCTACTGGATCAATGTTGTCAACTTAAGAAGGGTTGTCTTAACCTAACAACTTCAATAAGAATGTTGTCCGACATAAAAGCAATGTCACAATATAAAAAAAACACTAGTTATGTATGTTATCACAGTCAAGGATAAGGTGAGATAGTATCGCAACCATTAAATCACTAACACTATAATTATAGAAAGGGATAATTTGCAGTCATTAAATTGATAACCATATGAAGGATAGATTATCTACTAAATGGGAATCTTCAATAAAACTATATGAATTAGAGTAAAACATCCCTGGCTAATAATGATATCTGAAACTAAATCTCTAGATATCTGATCATGATATCGCCAGAATAAAGATATCTAAAAAGAAATAACTATTAGATCGTTGTCATAACAAAATTAGCTGTAAGAGGTGGATGGGTAAATTTAAATAAGAACTAAAATGTTTTGATGTAAATATCCACTTCACTAGTTATATAACGAATCCTTGTCTCAAGTTATGCACTCATCATCAGACACATAGTAACCATAAATCACCATTACTAAAAATAGACATAATTATTGCTATTAAGCACGGTGGTCCAGCCCATTCTGGAATCACGTTCTATCATCGATTAACTATAAGGAAAACACAGCCTTAAATGCACTGGTCCAAAATAGAATAGTCATAAAAATTGTTGTTTAAATAAGGGTAGCACAAAACAACGTAGGGGTAGCACCATAAGTTTTGGCTGGCTATCGGGTTCTCAAGGATGGAAGTAAGGGTCAACTGCCAATGGAACGCAGGTAATGCCAGCATAGTAATCATAGTTCTAAATTTAAAGTCTCTGGTGCACTTCAACCCCCAACGTTGTCTGTAGTCATCCCACTCAAACTTAAGTTTAGATTGCCTGGACTTCAGAAGGTAAGCTCA
Organism: Picea engelmannii; assembly: GCA_009831015.1. Classification (NCBI taxonomy): domain Eukaryota; kingdom Viridiplantae; phylum Streptophyta; class Pinopsida; order Pinales; family Pinaceae; genus Picea; species Picea engelmannii. The sequence goes on from ML787308.1 coordinate 465,651, forward strand.
GACATAAGAGTAATGTTACAGGCAATGAGGAGGTTGCATGGGATCCCATTTTAAGATCATAAGTAATACATTCACTGTTCTTTTCAATTATGAAAACTTAGACATAAGCACAAATTGTAGTAATAGTGCACCCATTAAGTGAAATTGTATTCGCACAAAAAATGTGGAATGGCAGTCTCACAATGTATGACATTCGCAGTCAAGTATATACAATAATTGCAGCCAAAACTGTATAACATAGCTCAAAATCGGTGTGGTGAGTGTTGTGTAAACTCGGGTATTGGGCCATGAATTCGCAGACAATCAATTAAGTTCCATGCTATTTTTGTATAAACCCGTTGTATTAATTTGTTTTGTTGTCAGGAGTAAGTCGTTGTAGTTACTGTCACTAACATACATTTGAAGGAGTGAAATGACAATGTTGTGTAAACACAACGATTAATCCTAAATAAGGCTTTCATAAATCGTTGTCCTAACATTAAGACACAGGTATCAACATGAGGTTCGTTGGAATATATATAATTACTTCTGAAAAAAAGAAATATGCATTCGTTGGTTTATATATATAAATGCTTTCTGAAATAAGGAAATATGCATTCGCTATTTAATTAAATGAATGAATAGGAAATCAATAGGTAAGTAAAGTGTAGTGTAGAGAGGATCATACTGGCAGCGACACCAATGAATTGCACAACAGCTAAGGGATGAGGCTGTCATGTAATAAAAGGAAATCATAGACCCAAAGGATAAGGTTTCCATCCAATCATTTATAGTCAATATATAAATTCAGATGCAGTCAAGAACAGTCAATCAAGCTACCATACTGTTAGCGATATTTCTTGCTAAGGGGATAAAATACAAAAGAATGGATTAAAACCCACTTGTCCAAAGTTTCGGGCAATAATGCGCCCATGGTAAG
>ML787308.1:493377-505107 GCA_009831015.1 Picea engelmannii
AATGGCCCATACTGAGGAGGCAAGGAGTTTAAAATGAATTGTACAAGGAAGAACTCATCCACCTTCATTTCAAGAGTCTTTAATTGAGCAGCCAAGTTTGTCATTTCAAGGACATGCTCATGCATTCCACGCGTACCATCAAATTTCATGGTGGTAAGTTTAGCCATCAGTGTCCCAGCAAGAGACTTGTCTGCAGTTTTGAAACGTTCTTCCACAGATTTCATGAATTCTTTAGCATTTTCATCAGTAGGAAGAGTTGACTTAATGTTGTTTTCCATAGTCATTCACATGAACTTAAGGCTCAGTTTATTCGATCTTTCCCATGATTTGAATGTAGATTTTTCTTCTGCACTGATGTTACTGGTAATAGCAGCTGGTTTTTCAGATTCAAGTGCTACATCTAGATCCAGAACACCAAGGTGAAACTGAACCTATTCTTTCCAATCTGAAAAATTCATTCCATTCAAGATCGGGATAGAAGAGGCATGTGAATGCAGCGACACAGGAACTGATACTGCAATCATAAATACATGCTACGTGAAGTTAATGCTAAGAGTTATAAGCAATTTGAAAAACAATAGTGAATAGTATTACCGTGACCTACCTTTGGGCTAATCTTATGGCAAACTATTAACAATTATGGTGATTTCCTTTCACCTAATAGGACTGATTGATAAAATATTCACAACTGAGTAGGTATGTTACCTTTGAGTATCCATACTGGCCTCAATTGTGAATATCTATTCATCATCCTACTCCAATTAAATAATCTTTCAAAAATTTGGTGCACCTTTGGGCCAACTTAATATTCTTGTGATTAAATAATTGCGATTTGCAGAGTTATCATTTTAATACCAGTGGAAACAAGTACTAAATTTCGGTAATTTGACTTAATATCTACGAGTCTTTCTGGCTGGACCACTTTGGTGGCTACCAAACCGTCTCTTAATATAGACCTTAAATCAATGTAACGACTCTGCATGTTGATTCAACATCAATGTGTTTAAACAGAGTGATGTCAACACAAAAAATATTGCATGATGACTTACAGATTATTGACATTTACTCTACATCTTGGCAGATGCATACACATCAAAACAAATAGTGGATATGGTAATAGAGTCAAAACAAATGTCTGTTTTGGAGACTGTTATTGATAGCCGAGTGTCAAAGATTCCATTGCACTTATTATCTCAATTTTCATGTTCAAACAGAAAGCTGAGTATATTGCACACTCAAAAGTGATTATAGTATAGTTAATGATGTCTGAGTCGATCAATACAAAAGGACAGGAATAATACACATCAAAACAACACAGCCACCATAAAACACGCTCGGCCCACGTGAAAAACAGAGATAACAAACTGAAGTTTAAAAGTAACTAAATCATCTTTCGGGAGGCAGAGTATAACTATGAGTTGTTCATTCTCGAGCTCTAAATTGATCATATTTGCTTGCAATATAAGAACTATGATTTGAGCTTTTCGACAGGGATGAATTTTCAACAGAAAACAGAGCCAAAGTAACCATAAAACAGAGTATAAAATGACAAATTCAAGTTTGACTATGTGTTCCTCCAAGTTTGAAAATTTTCCTGTAAAGAACCAGGATTTCCTCCAAAATTGTGCATCGGATTCTGAGAAATATTGCGAGTCAGCTAATTGGGGATGTTGTGAGAAAAACGTATGTCTTAGAGTTTTTTTAGATTCGCCCTAAATCAATCAGAAATTTAGCTCGAAAATGATGACTAATTCCATATTTCACCCCAACAAATTTCTCCATTCTCTGTGTTAATGTGCTCGTAAATTTGTGATAATGGTGATTGTTGGAAGAAAACCCTCACACCAAAAAGAAATGAAAATCCTTTTAGCAACAGAATAAAAACTATTTAGAACGAAAATTCTCAAATAACCAAATCGAGGAAGGTATCAACCCATTCGTTCGTTGATTGTTGCATTAACTCATGATAATGGCAAAAAAAAAAAAAAAACTGTACATTAAATCAACTGGAATGTAAACTTACAGTTCCCACGCATTTGCCAAATAAAAATTAATGGAAAGAGAACACAGGCTCTGATACCAATGTTAGAAGATTCTCTTAATACAGCGGAATAAATGAATTATACCTGGATCCATTTGGTATTTCGGATTCTTATGTTCCTCTTACAGCGAGCCCTGTTGAACAGAAACCCTCCTTTGAAACCAACAGCGAGATAACGAGCCCTCTCGCACAGAAACCCTCTGCACATACTGAAAAACGATCAGATCAATTAGATGGGTAATCTGAGGGTTCTTTTATGGGCAGAGAGAGGACCGGTTTTCCCCAAGAGGGTTATTCTCCACCTGTCCATCAGAGTAGGAGATTCGACCATTCCGTTACCAAGACGACAGTTTTCGTAACTATTTTATCATATGCGTCATTTAGGAAATTATTCTTAGAAGTACATGTAAATCTATCAGCATGGAGCCAAAGAAAGTCACCAAAGAAAGTCACCAAAATCTTGATCGAAAAGCTCAAAATACCCCAACTTTGATTTCTGTCGATAATTTTTGCTGATAAAAATACATAAGCAAAGCTTAAAATACACTAAAGGGCTCAGTAATTGAAAGAAAGTAATTACAATTTTTTTTTACAGATGTTATCTGACGTGGATTGATGGTTTGATTTGATATGAATGGAAAGCATAAATGCGACTATATGAAAGTGCACTAATCGAATACAATGGAATGGTGAAATGTCTCAAAGAAATTGAAACGCACACCAACTTTAATTGAAATTGATGATTGATGGTTTGATTTGATATGAATGGAAAGCATAAATGCGACTATATGAAAGTGCACTAATCGAATACAATGGAATGGTGAAATGTCTCAAAGAAATTGAAACGCACACCAACTTTAATTGAAATTGATGAGATACCATTCTTTAATTAATGTTAAAACCCACGGCTTTCCACCTGGTAAGGAGACAATGCTCCACGGTGCTCCTGGTAAGGCATGTTTTGATTGGAATTGAAACACACACATATCCGTGGGAATAAGGCGAGGTAGTGACTATTCATTTAAACGTGGCAATCACAGTGCTCCACCTAGTAAGGCATGTTTTGATTGAAATTGAAATGCACACATATCCGTGGGAATAAGGAGTGGGAATAAGGATGAGGTAGTGACTATTCATTTAAAGGTGGCAATTAAGGGTTGTCTATATATTATTTTTTGTTAATCACTTAAACTTGCTATTTATATGGGCAAAAAGTAAATTTTTAATGTGATTAAGTAAATGTTAAAAAGTAAACACAGTAATAGATGCATTTAGAAATGTGAGGAAGTTATCAACATTAAATCTCATTCATTGTTTTAGAAGGACGACCAAGAATATGCCAGCATCTCCAATTGCTAGCCATAAGATTATAATTTATAATTAAAATCTCATTAATTGTGCCCATTACCAATAGGTATATGCCTATCGACGTAATGAACACATAAAAAGAAATAATGTAAATTTACAAATTATATACCTCTTTCTTGTTGTACTCGTGAATGACAAAGCACCCAATTTCATCAATGTATGCCATGGCTGTTGTCGTCCATAATGAAACATGAATACACTGTCTGAACGATTGCACTTACATTTTCCATCGAGCGTAGGCTCAATTTAAATCACATTTTTTTGACACCACCCGCCATGACCATCGTTTTTAGTCCCACGCCGCCCTCACTTTTTTTTTTATTCCACCGGCCATGTGGCCCTTACCTCTTTAATGGCCATTAAATATCAGGACATATTCATCTTTACCCTCAATTTATTATAGTATGCAACATAGGGACTCAAATGATCCAGGGTAGGCTCAATTTAAACCGCATTTTTTTACTACACGTGCCATGACAAATGCCTTTTACTCCCACAGCACCATCATTTCTTTTTTTATTCCACCGGCCACATATCCTTGACCTTTTCTTTGAACTCATGAGAACATTTAATGGAAATTACTTAGTAGCATACATTCATATTTATTCTCAATTTTTAGTATATTATGCAAGGGAGGAATTTAAATGAAATGGGGTTGTTAATATGTACTCACCACACAAAATAGAGTGGGATATATATGATTCAATCTAAAACATTTTTAGATAGGATAGTATATATCTCAGCATATAGAGTATTACATGCTCTGTTGTCATATGCATATTGTTTGTTAATAAAATAGATACGATGTTCTTTTTCGACACTTTTATCTGACTTTTGATTTTTTGTTATTTCATTAGTCATTTAGCCTCATCTTTTTCAAATCCATTCTCTCGAAAAATGAAGCCATTTAATAGCCATTATTTACCATCACACGTTCATCTTTACCCTCGATATAGTATACATGTGAAGAATCCAAAAGAGATATAAATTGTTGGAAACACATGAGCCCAGAAAAGAGATTTAAATTGCAATACAAAATAATTGTGAAGAAATGACAAGAAAGAATAAAGCAATATAATATAATCACATTCAATGTGACATGAACCTTGTCAAATGCCTCTTAAGGCTACACAAATATATAATGTCTTCAACATAAACCTTTCCAAATGCCTCTTAAGGCTACACAAATATATAATGTATTCAACATAGGTGCCACCATTATGTGAATTGTCACCATTATGTGAATTGCCACCATTACGTGAAACGACAAATTTCATTGTTGACACAATTCCAACAATCCTTGACAACAATTTACTTGATACATTTCTCAAGCTCATTCATCATTTTTTTATATAATCTAAGAGAAGCCTAAACATTGTTACAACTTCTCTAACAACATTGGTTTTGTGAACATGTTTGCACAATTTTCTTGAGTATGTATTTTCTTAAGAGCTACTCCACCTCCATCAATAACATGTCTTATAAAATGGTATTTAACATCAATACTCTTAGTCTTAGTATGATAAGTTGGATTTATAGCCACATGGATATCACTTTGACTATTATATAAAAAATTCATCTTGTCCTACACTTCTCAAGGGTAGAGTGGCTTCAATTCCTTCAATGATTTTAGGGTGGAAACCCTCAGGTAACACTAGAATTTGCTCAAACATTTGATGAAGTGCAAGTTCAAGTTCATGGTTTAAAGTTTAATGTTACAAAATATTCCATTGCTAGGGAAATTGTAGAATACCTAGGGAAGTAATATGGGAGGTACTCAATGGAAATGGGGTTATGTATTATTAGTGGAGCCCGTTTAGTGTAAGGTGGACTAGGTCTAGTATATCATTAAATAAGACCCACTATGGTAGTTAGATGTCATAAACAACCTTTCTAGAAGATTCATCCTTCAGAATGTTCCTAGAATATAGAGAATTCTATATAAATAAGTGTAAGCAATGTATTGGAGCATGGTGAATAATATTGTGAATTTACCAAGCATTGCCTGAAGAGTGCTATCCTTCCATAAAGATTAATATATGGTTTTACCTACCTCAAGGGTTTTGTCTATTTCTTATATTGAGTAAATGGTTTGGTTTATTTTTTGTTATTTATAAATTTATATTTGCAAATCTATTGAAATACATAACAATTGGGGTTTAGTATGTTTTCATGTGGTGATGCTAACTATGAATTTTCTGAATACTCCATATTAATTAAGTGTATTGCAATTTAATAAATAAATTATATATATATAAACAAATTATAAAATAAAATAAAAAATATCAAATTCCATCAAAATACTTACCTCGAATCAATTGAAAACCACAAAGAAAGTTTGCAAAGATTTGTTAAACTCTCATCAGTTTGTTTTCACATGTTTTCTCAATGTTTCCTGAAATGCGGGGTACAATCTATTGGTGAAATCGAGTACCCCAGAAAATAAAAATAAACAGATTTTTAATGAAACCTCCATGACAATTCCGGGAATGAAGTTGGCAAAACAGGTATGCGTATGCATTAATAGCACATATTCAAATTAAAACTCATACATGTTTCTGAATTCATTGACATAATTATAAATGAAAAATAAACAGAAAAATATTCACATTTGAGAGGTTACCAGTTTTACAATTAACATTAATACATATTTATGAATTCATTGAAATAATTATAAATGAAAAATAAACAGAAAAATATTCACATTTGATAGGTTACCAGTTTCACAATTAAGATTAATACATGTTTTTGAATTTATTGACATAATTATAAATGAAAAATAAACAGAAAAATATACAGATTTGAGAGAGGTTACCAGTTTTACAATGTGGCTTACTTTTTGCTGACCTATTTTATAAAAACACTATAAATCGTTTATTTTCAAGCTAGAGCAACATCTAAACATAATCTAATGATTGCTTATTTGAATTAAAAAATCATGATGATATCATTGAAAACAAGGACAGTTTTGAAATAGAAGTAGATCATAACTGAACTCAGAACTTCATTACATGTAATTTATTACTAGGTGAAACGGTTAAAAGTGTTGCTAGGTAGTGAGCCTTATTTCAATAATATAAACATTGTTTAATAACTATATATAATTTTATTTTTCCAATAGAATATATATATATATATATATATATATATATATATATATATAACTCTGCATATATTAACGTGATATATTGAGAGAGTCAGTACTCTGCATATATTAACGTGATCTTAATAGTCGTCAATCTCTACTCAGCTCTGGAAATCTGTCACATCGATCCATTGACCCTTTATAGCCGCCAAGGGTTGAAATCCACCAAACATTTGAAATTTTCCCAGGGTTTGACCCACACTATGACTTCGCAGTCCCTGATCCAATACCCGTCGTAGCACTCTAAGGTCAGACGATAATTCATCCCCGACACCACTTGCTGCCACGCGTCCACCACTCGAAGAAAGTATATAGGGCGTTTCTGGAGACACAATCACATGAACGCATGAAATCTCATTTATTGTAGATTAGCAATCACCATTTTATAAAAGTGGTTGATATGCTTCGGCCACATTAGTTTGGAAATGTGAAAAATAACGTAGATTGGTATATATCAACCAATTTATAAAAGTGATTGTTACTAGTTGAAGACCAACATACTTTAGAACAACCATTACTTTATCACATTAATAATTAATGTATTAAATTAATGTAATATATAATAATAATAATGTATTCATGTAATACATTAATGTATTAGATTAATGTATATAAATTAATGGTCTATTAATTTGTTAATCTAATGTATTACATTAATATAATATCTACTAATAATTTATAAATGTAATGTATTAATTAGTGAACACTTTAATACATTATTTATTTATATTAGTGTATAATCTATCATATTAATATTAATTGGTTAATACATTAATAATATAATGCATTAATTAATCATTATGTTAATACATTATTAATTAATACATTGTTAAATTATTAATATACAAACTTATTAAATTAAATACATCAATACATATATTAAATATATTAAATGCTTTAATAAAATATTAATACACTAATAACAATACATTTATAATGTAGTAATATATATTAAAATAACAATACATTTATAATGTAGTAATATATATAATATATATTAAAATATTAATACATTCATAATTAATTTGTATATTAATACATTGTTAAAATATTAATACACTCATAAAGTATTAATATATTAAAAATTTATTATTATAATTATAATGTATAAATTAAAGTATTTTAACATATTAATATATTTATCTAAAATAATACATTTATTGAAAATGACCATGATTAATTATGGTTAACTTTAAGTCATAACTATAAATGACATTGATATATTAATATATATGGCATTGTATTAATATAAGTAATTAATATATTAATACATTTTTAAAAATATATTATTAAACGATTAATATATTAAAAGAATAATAAATTATTAATAAAATAATACATTAAAAAAGTAGTAATACATTACTAAAGTATTAATACATTATTCATTAATGTAATGTATAAATAAAAATAAAAATTTAATACATTAATGTATTTTTAAAAATACATTACTAAAATATTAATAGATTAAAAGATTAATAAAGTATTAATAAAATAATACATTAGTAAATTAATAATGCATTACTAAAGTATTAATACATTATTCATTAATGTAATGTATAAATAAAAATAAAAATTTATATTAATGTATAATGCAATGTATTAATTAATTAATACAATAATACATTGCTAAAGTATTAATACACTAATAAACTAATATGCTATGTAACAACCCTAAGTATTTAATCAATTGTCATGGTTTAAATAATTGTTTAATGTATATTAGTTTAATTAATTAATTAATTAATTGTCCTGGTTAAATATTTGTTGAATGTGAATTGGTTTAATTAACTGGTTAATTAATTTAATGATTAAATATATGTTTAATAAAATCTAGTCTAATAAATTATTATTATTATTTTGTATTGGAAGATCAACTCATTAATGATAAGGGGATAAGGTGGTTGGCACCTAATTGAGGGAGGGTAGTTGAAAATTAAATGGAGGAAGAGGCGGTGAAGGAAGGGAAGGGAGGATAAGGCAAGGGGGGAACATTATTTTGAGGAGGACAGACTTTGTTTGGAGAAAATATTGAGTAGAGGTTTTTTGGAGGAGCTTGTTGTAGTTTTGTTGAGGAGCCTGTTGAAGGTTTGTCATTGGGGGCACTAGGGTTGCTAGGGATTTTGGGCTCGGAAGGCCAAGAAACCGCAAGGGTTCCTAGAACTAGAGAGACAAGAGGCTCTGTTTCTGGCTGGCTGGGAGGAAAAGATTTGGTTTTCAGGAAGTTTTAAGAAGTCTGCAACAATAGCAAAGAAAATGACATACTTTTCCTTGAAGAGGTATTTTTCCAGTATCAATTTTGTTAAGGATGAAAGTTATGATATGAATTTATGTATGGAAAATGTGTAATATGTTGAGTAGTCTCTTTATGATTATTTATGATTATTGTGGACTGCAAAATTTTAGAATTTGTTGTTTAAACTGATTAATTGCTAGAACTTAAACATAAATAAATTATATAAATCTATTGTAATGCAAAACAAAAATAGAAATTAGATGTATGACATAAACTTGTTGATAAGGATTCTTTCTGAAAAGAAAAGTAATTTAGATTAAAATATACTATTTAACTTTGAAGTTTAGTATAGGATCTTACACATGGTATCAGAGCCCATTTTCAAGACTGAAACCTAGGGCTTTACCACCCACATAATTATGCAAACTATTTCCTGAAACAAGTCCCATCCCACAACCTAAAACCCTTGAAGCAACTCAAAATAAAAATAAACACAGATGACCTAGAACCCTAAAATAACTAGAGATGACCTAGAACCCTAAGTAGACAATGAACATGAGAGCGTGCATGCTTCCTAGGAGAATTGAAGGAGGGTATATGCATTAGAAAAAGAGAGACTCTCCCTGGCTCTAACCACCTGTAAGAATGACACTTCACCTACACAGACTGAGAATTAATAAGAGTTACATCCTGTAAATATTGTAAAACAATCATGGGTATTTCATTATACCACATTTATATAATATGTCATATATTTATACAATTAATATTTTATATCTTTAACAATTGGTAAATAACAAATCGACTGCTAAATGAGACTTTATACAAAATACAAAATTCTTCATCGTTGTTAATGGAGTTACATCTGGTAAAATAAAGTGAAATGAGATCATAAAATAGTCACAATAATACCCATATTGTAGATTCATCTAACCCTGTACAAGCTAGGAAACCCAAAACCGATGATAAAAAATAAATAGAGAAACTCAAAACAAAGGGGAAACTGATGCCATTTATACCTTACTGGACCGCTTGACACAAGATTCGAAGAAAAATATGTAGGAGAGGCTGATAAGGTCTTCAAACTACAGTTTGAAGGAAACATCGCCCCATTTGGGTGAAGTACATCTATGGGGCAGAGGATGGATGATGGAACTTAAACTCTCATTTGACCAGGCGAGTCAGAAAGTGATGGTGGTAGAAGGAATAAGAAATTTTTCTGTATGCCCTAGGGTGGGGCATCTATTGACTTATCAACCAGAAAGCCTTTAGTGCGGAGGATGGATGACGAGCGAGTGCTCACACATAGCACCAAGGAAGAGAAACATAAGAAAACCACCAAATTACCACAACTCTAGACACTATAGCTATAAAAGACACTCGAGACTTCATGTGAATAAGGGTCAATATTTGGATCAACAAAATAACAGATTACTTCTGCAGGAAATCGCCCATACTCTGATCATCCGACAGGCGAATTAATTACAGCAGTTGTACGATCAATAATTGGTTTTCATTAATCGAACAATTTGATCAAATCGCCACCTTTATGATATCTTTCTCCAATTTGTGGGGTCGTTCCACTGATAATCAGTGCCATTTAAATTCATTGTCCATACTTCCACTATTGGTTTTTGTTAGTGCAGTATGCACCATTTAAATTTGTTGTCTCTGCTACTGCTACTGCTGCTGTTGTTTTCATGTGAATTCATGCATTTTTCATTACCAATTAATCTTCAAAGAAAAACATATCCAGAGTACTCAATATTCAATCCAAAATAACTCTTAAATAGAGAGAACAGACACAATCCTAATTTTAACTTTCACAATTCATCTCCCTCCTCAATCACTAGAACTATTTAGGAAATCAGATGGTATTTAAATAAAATTCAATGAATTCCTTGTACAACAACAAAAGAAAACACAACATCCTAGTTGAGCAACACCTCCTTCTCTCACATCGATATAAAACATATGAGACCCCTGAAGATCCAAATTTCTATTCATACTGTCAATGTCTGAATTCGAGAGCGTGTAGTTCTGATTTCCATTGAGAGGAAATAGCTGCCTAGTGCTCTCTCCCAATCCATACAGTGAAGTAGTCGATGGAAGGGCAGTAGAAATCTCCAAGTATTGGTCTTTAAACACCATGTTCCCAAATAAATCACCATTGTTATTTACAGTGGAATTAAAGAGAGTCTCTCCACTTGAACACCTTGGGATTGCAAAGCTGAACGGATTGTTGGAGTACGTAAACAACAACTCATGAAGATGGTTTTTAGAACCTTCACTAATATTCACCCCACCATATCTAGGCACAATATCTCATGGAACTTCCCATCGTTGTTGTTTAGCATCAGTAATATAAACTCTCAAACTATCATTGGATTCGTACTTGAAGAAAATATGAACAATATGCACCCACTTTCAACGCACAAGGCAACAAGTACCAAGCACTATGCCATGAGGGATGGCTCAAGGGAGGAGACCATGAGGGGCAGTTCATTTTGAAGCTCTCTCAACTGAGCTATCCTCTCCAAGCACCTGCAACATAACACGGGTCAGCACATGCAAAACACAATACAAGTCAAAGTTGAGATCGAGCGCACAAGCACCAAGCTTTAGGCCAAGTTGCAAGGGAGGAGCCCATAAGGGTCAGTCTTTGCTCAGTGCCTTAGGAACATCATATTACACACAGGCCCAGTTCAAAAAAAAATAATGAGTGGGGGATCATGGGTTTTGAACCTGCGACCGGTAGCCAAGTCGGTGCCCAAACCAAGCCAAGAACCTAAAACACAAAGTCGAACGGTCGGCAACACAAATCCAAGAGAAAATCTAAGAATAAAGAATAAGAGAAAACAAAATAGATAAGTAAGTCATAAGAGACTTGGCTAGCTTGCTCAGGCTTGAAGAACTCCAACCATGGCGCCTTTCAAAACAGAA
>ML787309.1:0-13457 GCA_009831015.1 Picea engelmannii
AGCTCTCTCTCACAATGATGATTTGTTTCCTATTGATACAAAGGCATATACAAGTTCAATAGAGATTGCATTTCCTATGGAGTAACACAATTATGCACCATACAATGACTACCGAATTCAAAACATAGAGGAATAAATCAAAATGAAATAAAATAACTTAATTTCCCTCATATCAAATTGTCTATTGAGTTCAACAATATTTTTCATTCCTACAATGGAGGATTCTAGTCTTCATTCTTTCCTTTGTGCCTGATAAGCTCTCTAAAAAAATTTCTTTCAAAGCTATGGCCTGGAATTGGGTAAGACCTCACATCAAATGGATGAAAGGATTTATCATCAATGGATCAATAAGAAATTGGATGCTCTTTCATGGTGCATATGAAACACTATATTCAAAATTTCAGAACATGATCAAACTGAATACCCTAAGAGTCCAACCTATAGTAAGCACATATGTTTTGGACTGTGAAATTCCATTAAAAATAAATCACATTAGAACAAATAAGATGAAAAGAACACCAACAAGTTTTCTAGAAAAGAATACCTACATCATTTCCATTCTTTCCTATAACACATTTAGTCGTATCAAGGAGACTTATATATATATATATATATATATATATATATATATTACAAGAACATGTATATTGGTATTATAAAATTGTTGCAGCCGCACTGGTCAACATGAAAATATATATAGGAGTGGATTGTTCAACAAAACATTCTAAGATGTGTCCAAAATTTGTCGTTGATAGTCTATGACAACAAAATAGTCATTTGGAGAGGATTTTTGTACGCTACTACAAGCATATATTCGAACAAATATACCTAACAACAAGAAAACTTAAAAAAAAATTAACATTGTTGGATAAAACCACATTGATTGCAGGCTTCCTCTTGATGCCCTTCATTAGTCATGGATTTTTAGTCTACATTCATCATTTCCACATTCCCTCGTTGCAGTTGAACTGTCTCCTCTTCCTTAACCTCTACAGACCTAATAGACAACCTAGCAATTGATTAACTAGTGAAATTGGTTCTTACTAAACTAGTAACCAAATATCAGAGAGTTGCACACTCAGCTTGAAGTACCTCAATTTGTCGCTTCTGGCTATGTAAAGTTTCCATTATGAATGTGACTTCAAATCTATGGTCTTTTCCTAGGATTGCACTCTACCAGTGAATAAAAATATTGAATTTATATTATTAGTTATGCAGTCCTCTTGTCTTCTTAGGACTATGTATTTCATATGTTTCACACAGAGGAGATCTCCAGTCATGCCCATGCTCCATTTTGGTCTCCCAACATAACACATGTGCAAGCCCTTTTCCACCAATCACCACACTTAGACCAGTAATTCTATTATCATTGTCCTACATTCCAACTAGGGTAAAGCCAGAGGACAAGGTGTTGATATTTGGCATAAGTTGGAGCCAATGATGTTGAGCAATGCAACACAATAATCCGACTGAAAACCACGAAATACACAGAGGCAACCCCATATTCCTAAGTTTTCAAGCCACCAAGAAGAACCCCATAAAGCAGAGGCCAAATCAAAGCCTCATAATCCTCTCGAACTAGGGCCAGAATTGCAAAAAAAGAACAGACGTTCAGAGCGAGGATCCCATGGAGATAATCTAGAAGGGTGAAAACTCGATGCTAAACCCCAAATCAAACCTAAATGTAGCAAGATCATGAGCCACAAATCCTCATGCATCAGACTGACATAGAGAAGCCAGTATCCCACCTACGTGGAGAATAAAGATCCAAAGTGCTTGAAGAGATCAATCCCACATTAACCATTGCATGTGTGAGGGGACCACGGAGTGAATACACCTTGGATGCCGACTTTGATAAATGATCACCCAATGGGAGATATTGTGCCACAAACTTTTACATGCAAGGGCTCTTCATAATGATTAATGACATACAACTTAGGGGATACAGAAAAATACCTCCCCTCTTTTTAACCTTAGCTTACCACATTCCACAAGTGTTTCCTTGTTGGCTAGGTTATTGGATTGATGGTTTAGCGTCTAGAACACATGGTAGAATTGTTTCCTCGTTAGCTAAGTTATTGGCTTGATGGTTTAGCATCTAAAGCACATGGTAGAATTCAACACTATCAGACCTAACTTTTTTCTTGATTCAATTAATTATTCTTATTAAAATGTCTTTATTCGAATGGAAGAATTTGAAAATTAATCTGATGATGAGAGTCAAATCCCTGATAACAATTAGGGTCTCTCTGTGTTTATCATCTATGATCTTCAAACCTGAAACAGAGCAAATATCTTTGCTTGTTTGTTTATAACTTTACCAAATAAGGTGAGTCGTCATGTATATCGAGTCATCATGTAACTCTTAAAACGTGGAAACATTATTGATCTCACGTTTAGGATAAACATGATCCCCGAACCTACCACTCTTAATAGATACCGAAATTCCACGATCCACGTAGTTCATGGCGAGGCTTGATGAACAAATAAAGGTGATATGGTCATTATAGGATTAAAATAAGGAATCCGTTGGGGTTGGTGGCATCCATTTTTGCGTATGAAACGGGATCGTTTCCGACAAAATTGTACTGAGCTGGACGAGACCATGATGATTGTGACCAGCTCCGCGGGGTCCACATTATTATGATTTAAGTAACGTGCGGGTCCAAAAAATCATAGCGAGAGAATAAGGTTGGAGTTATCTATCAGCATTGACTTTGCTTTATAGAGTTTTAACATATAATATTAATTTAGCAAAATATAAGTTTATATTTAGTTTTGGATGGTTAATGGGTAAACAAATTTAAAATTGATTTTTTTTTTTTTAATTTTGATATATAACTTTACATTTTTTAAAATTTAATATTTTCGATTTTTCTTTTAATAAATTTAATTTATATAATTTTTTAATTTATTCGTATATCATGTTACACATCTTATTCACTTAATTTAAAATTTATACATAGAAATACTAATGATAATAGAATCTACCCAAAAATTCATTTTGTCATCCATAGTTGTAACTTATAATATAATTAAAATTAAAATTATTATATTTTATGCTAAAACATGGTAGTGCTTTAAAATTAAGTAGAACAATAGCATTAAATATAATTAAACATGGTATCATAAACATGTTTCTATCATTCTCCATACATGAAACATGTTTTTATCATTCTCCAAATATATAATTAAACATGGTATCATAAACATGTTTCTATCATTCTCCATACATGAAACATGTTTTTATCATTCTCCAAATATCTAGAATTTGAATTCATTCATTGGTGGATAAAATAATTTGTCCAAATAAGGTAAAGACACCATTCATTCTTTTGCATATTTATTGAATTTGTATTTGTGAATAAAAAAAATAACAAAGTAGAAGTTTATATATATATATATATATATATGAGAAACACAATTCTTAAAATGATAGTAAAGATGAATTACACAATAACTTTTTATAAAATAGGAAGGCATCCTCCAAATAATATCATAGAATAGGAAGATATTTTTCAAATAATTTCAATACATCCATATAACCAAATTTATGTTCATGTCCAAATAATGACTACATTGACTTCTATATATACACATTCTTGCTCATTGCAAATATGGGCATCCTATTAGGCCAACACCTATTACATATACATTTAATCTCATATATATATACCTATTAGGGTCATAACATAGTACCATCCTTCGAAAAACTTTGTCTTGGAAACTTTGTGGTTAAGGGTTTTACATGTCATGCAACCAAGTAATATGATTTCCTTATATACCTACTCTCTTGTGTCATTGATGGTTATATATCCATCCATACTCAACTCTTTTTTATTTCAATCCTTGATATCTTCCTTTTCTTTGATTCCATGCATTGTTGTAGATGTTGGTGTTTGATAATATCCTATCGCATAATGTTTTTTGATGCCCAATTCAATTACTATCGTTGATTTCGCCATCTTCTTCCTTGGTTATGTGGATGTTGATCTTCTTGTTTTTCTTACCAACTTTATTGATAATGAAAGTGTCAATATTGTTCCACCTTTGATGATTTTCTTTCATTTTGCACCTCTATATCATTAATCTTGTTTTCAAAGATAGTGGCATGTTCTATCCTATGTGCTTGATCTTTAATTGCTCTTGCCTTGTATATTTCACAAGTTAAATTATATCTCGTGCAGAAAGGAATTATATCACTAACAGTTAGCTATGATCTACACACTGCAAAAATTTTGGGATTACTTTCTTGACAGACATTTTAAGTTTTTGACTAACAAAGATCATTTTAAAGATGGAAATTTATCTCAAACTGTAGAAACATTGACAAATCTTACTAGTTCTTAATATGCAAACTATAAAATGTTTAGCGATATTTTTGTAAAAATATTCAAAATTCTAAGGAATTTATATAGTTTCTATGAAATTTGGGCTATTTCTTAAGTGAAAAAAAGTATTCTATAAAATTTGGGAAAATCATTTTTAGAAAAAAATGGAAATTGATGAATCTTTTTTGGGGGAAAGCATGGAAAAATAGCCCTTGGGCGATGTATAGCCCCTAAAATTTTATGTGTTGACTAATCTCTCTACAATTAAGTACTTAGTGAATAAGTCAATATTGAAAGGGAAAATTTTCCCTTGGTTTCTACTCTTCCAAGAGTTTGATTCTAAACTCATCAGTAAACTTGGGAAACATAATATTGGTTATGATCATCTTTACTTGATACAATATAGAGAAAATGTAGGTGCACTCGATGTGATGCCTGATGTTGATCTCTTCTATGTAGAAGCAATACATGATCATTTCACATAGATCATGGAGTTGTTGAGCACTAGATCTTCACTAGAGGGATATGACTAGAAACAATGCCATAAGTTGGTGGTTTAATCTAAAATCTATCTATTGATTGTCAAACACTTAGATAATCTAGAAATAGATGGAATCTTATGTAGATGCCTCACAAACCATGAGTTATATGTTGTCCTTTGGGAATCACGAGATGGTTCAAGAAAAGGACATTGAGGTGGAAAAGCAACTGCTAGGATAATACTCCACATTGGGTTATGGTGGATGGCATTCTTTGTTGATTTTGAGTATACTAAGAATTGTGTGCATGGAAAAGGGTTGGTCAATCCTCCACCTTTGAGGAGATGCAACTCATTATGTTGCCATAGTTTATCGACTTATATAAAGCTAGTTCCAAGTAATCTAAGGGACTTATTATATACCCCGGGGTATGTCGAAGTTAAATTCCATATACAGTTGATTTCCAATGTAGTACTACTCAAAGGGTTACCAACAAGGGTTACAAGGGTGTCCAACTAGGTGAAATCAATTTTATTTCTTCCATGTACTCTTCCCCTACCACATATTTACCCATTGAATGGCATATCATTGTGTTATTTTTAGACGTTGGAATATATCTCTAGTTGATCTGGATTGGATCACTATATTGTTTGTCATCTATCTTGATCCTTTCATAGTGGAAAATATTGGAGGAATCAGCTTGCAGGGCCATTTTAGTGGCAGGTCCCAGTTTGGAAAATTGGGGTCTAGAACCTTCTAGGGACATTTTGGGGGGTCAAAACTCTCCCAATGTGGCTAGGACCCCGTGACGTTATTCTACACATCAATACATTTCCAACGGTGAAAAAATCGCATCAATCAGAGCACGTATGCAAAAGATATTCCTATTGTGAGTTGACCTACTGTGTTAACCACCATGATATGAGAGGATGCCACGTCATCCCTCGTTACTCATGTATATGGACTAGACACATATGTAATTTCAAGAATATTCTAGAAGGTCCAAAACCCTATCAAAATTAAGGGTTGAGGAAGTCAAAAACCTACCTCTATATGACTATCAGGCTATGTTAAATATCGGGCCACTACGAGGAGAAGGGGTTCCATTCTATACTATTGTATTATGTTCCATAGCTGAGAAGAACAAATGGGAGTGGGAAATTAGAGAGCATAACAAAGGGGGTTAATGTTTTGTAGTAGTCTAACATGCCAAAGGTCTCGGGTAACTCCACCGAGGGTTACTTCTTCTTTGTACTTTCATTATTTCCATACCATAGAAAAGAGAGTAGAGTAGCCTTACCTTCTAGTTGGGTTTCCTCCCTAAGGGTTTCCCCGAGAAAATCTATGTGTCTATTATAACCCTAAATTTCTCTACACATGCATACATGGACTTTGGCCCTCTTACTTGCATTTTTTACCAAAGCACTATTGAGTTGCTCTTCTATAAAACCAATTTTTTGAATATGTATGCGCCCTGCACCAATATTGCTCACACACATACGCTTGTTGCAACACTACAACTCGAGTACATACGCATTTTGCACCATTACAGCCCGTGTATACTTGCAAAATTTGTAAGGAATTCGTTGAGATTACGAGCTATTGGGTAGTTTCCCAACTAATCCATCGCCTATAGCCCGTCACCCAACCGAATAACCATCCTTTTGGCATATAAAAGGAGGTGTTGGGGTCTCATTTTACATCTAGACATAAGAACAACAAAACTCTGCCCGTTTCACATCCCCTCCTTGCCCAAGTTATTGCATCCCTTTTGTGAGAATTGCCTCAATATTTCCCCATTAGCCCTTCTTCCTCCATCAGAACCCATTCACTTCCCAAGAAGAGATCAAAAGGTTGAGAGGAGAAGTCATACAAAGGTGCACTTGGAGCTTGGTGAAGAGGAGCCCAGACCAGATTCATGGAGTAGTAGTTGGCTTTGATTGTAAAGGTATAATCATTGAGTTATTAATAAAAGAATTACTTTTCCTGTCCCAAATCATGGTGTATTGAATGTTTTTATTGGTTTATGTTTTGACATTCTAACATCTAACCCTAATTTGTATATGAAATAGCATGCTTGTAGTTTTTTGTTTGTCAATATTTGAAAGCAGTTCAGCCTTGGGAGGAGGCATGCATACAATGAAGCTTTCAAGAGCAAGGGTATCATCACCGGATGTGGAGTAGAGGTATAGTTACATGATCCCCCTCATCTTTGTTTTTCTTGCATGAGCTTTGGTATGTTTGGGGTAGTTTAAAGAAGTAGTTGAATTTTAGATGGTTAATTGATCTGCCTACATTCTGAACCCCGATGTAGTCATAGGGGGGTTTTCCTCGCTAGAAGAACTGGGTGACCATGCTGGGGAAGCCTTTAGGGTTTTAGGGGATTTTGGGTTGTCTGATTGGTTTTTCTACCTTTCGAGTTTATGTTGAGTCTTTTAAGGGATTCTGGTCACCTTCAGGTGCCATACCAGTTCTCACTACCCTATAAGACTATTTGTTTTCTTTCTTTTTAAGGAAGTACAGAGGTGTATGCGCCCTATGTTGGGTCAGCCCAGGTACATATACGTCCTTCTTAGTAAACAGCCTATGCACATACACAGGCTGTTGAAGCAGCAGTAGCGTGCCTGGTTCAAGAAATTAAAAAAAAAAAAAGAGGCAACCAAACTCTTTCCTTATTGAGGTTTATACTTCTTGGGGTTTCTTAACAGAATTCAAAGTCTTTGTTTTCACAACCATAGCTTGGGTTAGAATTCAATTTACTTATCTTTTTGAATTTGTCTTCTGTTTACTTCTGAAAGGGTTTTTAAGCGAGTCTTTGAATGATTGATTTGCATGTTTGGTTTCTTTAGTGATTCCTTGCAATCCGCAGTGGGCCAAAGATTTGTTTCAGTATTGTCTGATTGTTCTTTTTCTCCCTTTCATTTTCTTTGAAAAAAGAGAAAAAAATTATTTCAGTTTTTCTGTTTGAAGCATTTTTCAAGAGAAAAAAGAATTTTCATTTTCAGTTTAGTAAAGCAGTTGGAGTTAGTTATTTTACTAGAAAGGAAAAAGAGTTCATTTTTTAAGTTCTTTATTGATTTCTTGAAACTTAAGTAGCTCGTAGTCAAGCGAAATTTCATTTTAGGTCTTCTTTTTAAAGATCTTGAAAAAAAAAGTTAGTTACAGAAAATTTGGTTACAAAGAGTTAGTAGTAAATCTTTACTTTTGACTAGAAGTAATTTTGCTTTGAAAGTTTCGTCTTTTTCTCCTCTTTTTGTCTCTCATAACATCACTAGTTTCACCACCATATCCTTTGAGTTAATCAAGCCATTAAAATGAACGCTAAAACTAAAATTAATTAGACTTTGATGTTTGTAGGGTCAACCAACTAGTTTAGGGTTAGGGCCTTGAATTAGGTTGGAGAGGAAACTCTTCAAGGCCATTAAACAAACATTGGAGTCAGAGCTAGGGAGTGTTAAAGTCTTGTGATGTAAAATTTATCCAGGACCCCCCTCTAACACAGGGGCTAAACACAAGGTCGTGCAAGGAAAGGCAACGGATATAACCCCTCCAAAGCTGGACTAAACGTAGTGGGGAACGCATATTGAGGATATGTCATGGGAATACTATCGCTCGCATTTTCCCACAAATCTTCGTGGACCTCAAATACATTCAAGATCCTCTATTTTCTTTCAGACCACTTTCTTTCGATACCCTCAATAGGTTTCAGACTTGTTATCCTGCTCATTGCGGTCCACCCGACTGTCGACTGTACCCGCTAGGTGATTGTTTGTGAGCTGGAAACTTAGTTGCCTATATTTTAGGGACTTATACAGGTGACTGTGGGGGTATACCATGGTACCTAGGGCAGACGTCGGGTCACAATTTTCAGAGTATACCCGGAGGGTGCTTCTGTGTTCAAGTTTCACTTGCATCGGTAAGTTGCTCTAGTGTTAGTTGGCGTAACTGTTCTTCCTACTCGATAGTGGTTTTCTTGGTTTATCGTATAGGATTTTTTCTAGTGTGTGCTTGGTTTTAAACGATAGTTAAATCCTTATTGTGTCATTGATATTTTCACAAAGTGGAATATCAAGAGCTCCGTTGGTCACAAAGGCTTCAGGGCTTGTTGTTGGTTGCATTAGAGCCACCACCACCACCGTTACAGTGAAGACTTGACCAACAAGGGTCACTCGAAGCGATTAGGCCGCAGGAAATTGTGCCCGATCCTGCTCCGAGAGGAGATTACTCAAATATGGAGGAACCTACTATTTCTGACCTTGGAACGGAAGATCTCGGGCCATCCAACCCTCCAATCATTGACTTGTCGGCACCAATCTTAGTATAAGATGTGCCTCCAAGGGTGACACCTTATGAGCATCAGATAGTCTTACAAGAATCTATGGAAGCAAAGGCTTCTACTTCGTCTGGGAGTCCTCATACTCCCATTTCGGCTACTACCACAGGGGGTATGTTGCCTCCTAACCCACCTTCATCGGTCTGGACCAAAATGGTCTCGACTCCCTCTACTTTGGGAAGTGTTCTGATACCGTCATCAACAGTGACCATTGATTCGTTTACACAGAGTGCGACAGGCCCTCCATTATCATATGGGATGTCCGGCTTCGATTCAAACTCAGTCCTTACCTACTCTACCTTAAAGACCATGGGTCTTGGGGTAGGGAGCTCAAACACTCCTGTGAAAGGGTCTACTCGGGGAACTTCAGTCCCCTTCAATGTTATCCCTTATGGCAGGGGTCATATACCTCCTTCGTCCTGCTCGCTCGGTGGTTCTTTCCAGCAACCCATCGAGTCGAATGCTAACTACAGCTTGTTTGGAGAAAGCAGTTTAGAACCTTCGTCTTACACTACATCATTGGGATCCATGTTGTTCTCTTTGTTCGGTGTGTTTGGTAATAACGTTTTTTATTTGGTTTTCGTCTCGGCTGGGGCAAACCCCGGTTTTGGGCAACAGAATCCTGTGCAGGGTATTATTCCTACACAAGGAGAAAGTACAGGAGTTTTCTCCTCACAAGGACTTTGAAATCCTTCACAGGGATCAGTTCCCTTGCAAGGGATGTCGATCAGGGGAAACCCCTTCCATGGTCAATGAAACCCCAGGAAAGGCTCAGTACCTATGCCTATCGGATCGGTTGGGGGAATCCCCTTCCAAAATATTTGGAACACAACGCAGGGAGAAATCCTCGCCCAACCCACATTGTCCAATTATGGGAATCAATCGATGATATCTCAGCAAACGCATTTTTCGTATGCTGGTCAAGGCCACAGTTTGTACCAGAACCCTAGCCAACAACCCAACTTTTCTTGGAAACCTGGTACCAGTCAAACCCCAGGCCCCCTTTTTCCTGTACATAGTACCCAACCCAAACTACCATTTCTAGAAACGCTACATCTGCCAGACTTGTCAAGGTTTCTTAACGACCCAATTTTTCATGATCTGCGTTGGCCCCCCATGCCAACTAAGTTTCCCTCGGATATTCCAAAATTCAAAGGCAATCCTGGCAAAGACCTGGGTGATCACATGACAACCTTTCACTTATGGTGCTCGTCAAACTCACTGTGAGACGACTACGTACAGTTGCACCTTTTTCAATGCAATCTTATTGGGGGTGCTGCGAAATGGTATATTGAGCTCGATCGCTTAAGGTATTCTTGCTTTAGTGACTTGGTGATGGTCTTCCTAAACCATTTCCAACTTCCTGTGAGACACGATGTTGGCACCAAGTTGTTGGTCAACTTTGATCAAACTAAGGCTGACCATATTATATGATCACATCCGAGAATGGAGACATCGAAAGAGATTGATTAAGGTGTAGGTTCCACCAAATTTCTTGTTGGCGTGCTTCCTAAATTCTTTGGTACCAGTTTTGTCTAAGGATGTTTCAACTTCAGGAGTGTTTTCAAAGGAGGAGGCGATAATGAGAGCGCAACATCTCGAACTGATTTACTCTCAGTTTGGCTTACTCTATGAGATCTTGCCAGATGCACCACGATCCATCCTCGACAAGGCCAAACAAAATTTTGGACCACATGTCGATGGTATAGTGGGTTCAACACAAGGAAATTTCATTGATCTATTGTCAAATCAATTACAACAATTTTCGATACAACAGACAACGGCCATCCAGACCTCCAGTTCGGGTGTTCCCCATACCCAAACGTCGGACGTACACAATGTGCATTCGACGAACCTAAAGGCCAACCAGCAGCCTGAAGGAAAGAAAAAAAATTGGAACAAGAAGGGTAAAGGGGATAAAAAGGCTAATAACAATGCTGGTGGGGGAAACACAGAGAAGATAAAGTCAAAGTATCTTTGTAACCTTTGCAAGGAAGACCACCTGACTCACCTGTGCCCTTGACTTGCAGAGGCCCAGAAGCTATTAGTGTAGCAACAACGTGATGTGTTGACGAACCCATTTCCACATGGGCAAAACATGTCTCAAGCCTCAACATATTCGAGCGCAGAAGGGGGCAGTCAGGGACCCCCTGCATCTACTGGTAATACCTCGGTCTCGAATGTTTACATGTTGAAAGGCAATGCTCATATAGCGACGAGGACCCGAGATTATGGAAAGTCAGAATCTATCGAAAAGGGTAAAGAAGCCACAAACCCACCAGTTACTCTCCATATTGAGAAGACTATGGGTGAAACAATGACACACATCCCCAAAGGTGCATTCAAGAAAGCTTCTCATAATCTGAACACGAGGGCCACCCAGAACTACTCTGTTGTGGAATATTTGGCACAAACTCCTTGCGCGATGTCCACTTTGGAGGTCCTCCAGAGCTTCCCTTCGCAGAGAAAGGATTTGTTATACACCTTGGGATCTGTAGAGACTTGTAACCCGGGAGCGATCGTTCTCGATCCAATCGACTTGAAACCTCATCTCCCTTACCACATTGTGTTTCAGATAGTAGTGTCTTACACCACAAAATATTTCACTCGGAATATATTTTGTACGGTGGTTGACGAGGGTGTCTTGACTTGTGTGATTTCTTTGGTGTGTTGGAAAGCCATTGGCCAACCCGTTTTGTCTCTGTCACCTACATTTCTTACGACATTCGACGGTCGTTCATTCAGACCACATGAAATCATTCCTTATTTCCCCGTGCAGTTAGGAGGGAAGATCATGTGCGTTGAAGTTGAAGTGGTCGATGTGCCTCTCAACTACAACCTTCTGTTAGGAAGGAGTTGGACCTATGAAATGCATGTAGTGGTTGCCACAGGTTTTCGGTTATTGTTGTTTCCACACGAGGGTCAAATCGTGACCATTGACCAATTGTCCTTCTCTCGTCTTGACCCTTCATCGAGGGCATCCACGGTCCCGATGATTGATAACCCTTAGCCCGACACCGTCAACATAGGGGTTGGTTTGTGTCCATCACTTATGGGTACTTTCGATTACCTGCCTCCTTTTGGCGATGTCAAGCTTATATCGGTTGCCCCCGACCAGCATAGGGATGAAATTTTTCAAATGTCATCATTTTGAACAAATTACTTTCACAATCCGTGGACTCTTCCTTCCCCATCAACCTCGATGGAAGGGACATGGAATTATAGCATGGCCATGCCATTGTCCACGACAGAAGTTACGTACAACATTATCTAGGAAGCTTCGGTCGACCCCGATTTGACTCCCGCACAAGAGTTAGATCCAGTTCTCGAGTCTATTTGGGCTCAAGATTCCCTTTCCACTATAGATTCTTT
Organism: Picea engelmannii; assembly: GCA_009831015.1. Classification (NCBI taxonomy): domain Eukaryota; kingdom Viridiplantae; phylum Streptophyta; class Pinopsida; order Pinales; family Pinaceae; genus Picea; species Picea engelmannii. Next base: position 12,516 of record ML787309.1, read on the forward strand.
AGACCTAGTCTTGCCCTCAGATGAGGTGATTCTTGAGGCATTCACTGGTCCAGACAAACACTAGGATTATCTCCATCATAGATCATACTTCCTCCCAGAGCTAATAAGAACAGAGGTAGGCGAATTTGTTTTGACTATGATTGGAGATAGGTCTTGTCCTATTAATCCTCTAGCAACACACACAGTTTATGCCGAGGGTAATATGAAAAGTATCACTGAAACAATCCCTATAGATATCTCCAGAACCCTTGGCATCATGGAGAATGTTTTCATCGAAGCAGACTGCTCCCTCAAAGAGATTCAAATTTATATAGAGTTATTTAAGGAATTCCATGACGTTTTTGCCTGGTCTTACGAGTAAATGCCAGGAATTGATCCAAGAATCATCGAACATGAAATAAAAACTTATCTTGATGCCAAGCCAGTCCAACAGAAGCTTCATCCAGTGAATCCTTGGAAATCAGCAGCAATAAAGGTTGAAGTAGAGAAATTGCTTAAAGTCAGTTTTATCTACCCCGTACAGTTGATGGAATGGGTGTCAAATCTCATTCCGATTAACAAAAAATAGGGTACGATTCACGTGTGCATGGAATTTCGTGACTTGAACAAGGCATGTCTAAAAGATAATTTTCCCACCCCATTCATCGATCAGATTGTCGATGAATGTGTAGGTTGTGAGGTATTTTCATTCATGGATGGTTTTTTAGGATATAACCAGATTCATATCAAACCCGAAGACCAGCATAAAACAACTTTTATTTGTCCTTGGGGCACATTTGCATATCGTAAGATGCCTTTTGTCCGGAAGAATGTTGGAGCCACTTTTCAGTGGGCCATGTCCTTTTTGTTGGGTATGTGTTATATTCTTTGCATGTGTGTGTGTGTGGGTGCGTCAAATACGACAACTGCGTCTGACGATTTTTCTATTTTTAGCGTATTTTG
>ML787309.1:23960-48014 GCA_009831015.1 Picea engelmannii
TTCCTTTTTGGCAGCACAATGAGTCTCCCTTGGACAAAGCACATCCTTATGTTTGTTCATCAAGTATTGGTATCTAATATGACCTTAGGAATTTTTTCTCGCTACATAGAGTTGTGTCCTCCTCTGTTTGGTTACTCTTCCAAACACATGGAGAGTTTGTGTTGCCTCATGCGTCGTGAACTTATGTCAATGTCATGTTTTCGGAGTCTAATCATCTTTCGTGATTTTATCCAAGGGAATTTTCACCCAACCTGAGTTGGCCTTTCTACAATTTGTCTCTTAACCACATGAACCAACCATCTCGAAAGTCTGATCAAGTCCTGATTCAAAATCAACAAAGTTCTATGCCTGATCATCAAGATCCTCTTGTCTTTTCCCGAAGAGTTGTTGAAGAGCTCTGGGTAGTGAAGTCATACACTCACATTGTACTCCTACTCGATTTTTGAATATATTGAAGTTGTTGATCAAGCTATGAATACCTCATCTCCAGCCATCGAGCGTTATTGGCTTCTTGAAGATGGATACTATACTTGTATATCTTTGATTTTGAGATGTAGATCCACTGTGTATTGCTCGTGGCTACACTTTATATAGTTATATTTCATGGATATGCATTTTATTTGATTGGAATGCATGATTTATTTCATCATGAGCATGGGTATGCCCACCTCGGAGAGACAATTGTTATTTTTGCAGATGGCACCTCCCGAACTTTGGTCTCGGGCTCACTTGTTTCGTACATTGGTGAAGATTTTGTAATTTTTTTTTACCATCAGATGCTCTTCCAACCTCACACATTAGGGGGCATATGTTATAACCCTAAATTTATCTACACATGCATACTTGGACTTTGACCCTCTTACTTGCATTTTTTGCCAAAGCCCTATTGAGTTGCTCTTCTAAAAAACCAATTTTTTGAAGATGTACATGCCCTGCACCAATACTTCTCATGTACATACGCTTGATGCACCACTATAGCTCGTGTACATATGCATGTTGCACCATTACAACCCGCGTATACTTGAAAAAGTTGCAAAAAATAAAAATTTGCAAGGAATTCGTTGAGATTATGGACTATTGGGTAGTTTCCCAACTAATCCACCACCTATAGCTCGTCACCCAACCAAATAACCATCCTTTTGTCATATAAAAGGAGGTGTTGGGGTCTCATTTTACATATATACATAAGAATAGTGAAACTCTTCTCATTTCACATCCCCTCCTTTCCCAAGATATTGCATCCCTTTTGTGAGAATTGCCTCAGCATTTCCCCATTATCCCTTTTTCCTCCATCAGAACCCATTCACTTCCCAAGAAGATATCAGATGGTTGAGAGGAGAAGCCATACAAAGGTGCACTTGGATCTTGGTTAAGAGGATCCCAAACAAGGTTAGTGGAGCAGTAGCCGGCTTTGATTGTAAAGGTATAATCATTGAGCTATTAATAAAAGAATTACTTTTCCTGTCCCAAATCATGGTGTATTGAATGTTTTTATTGGTTTATGTTTTGACATTCTAACATCTAACCCTAATTTGTATATGAAATAGCATCCTTGTAATTTTATGTTTTTCAATATTTGAATGCAGGTCAGCCTTGGGAGGAGGCATGCAGTTAGTGAATCTTTCAAGCACGAGGGGATCATCATCGGACGTGGAGTATAGGTATAGTTACGCGATCCCCCTCATCTTTGTTTTTCGTGTATGAGTTTTGGTATATTTGGGGTAGTTTAGAGAAGTAGTTGAATTTTAGACGGTTAGTTGGTATGCCTACATTATGAACCCTGATGTAGTCATAGGGGGGGTTTCCCACTAGCGGTGTCATTTTATGGATGGTGTGTGATTGTATTTTACTATTCTTTATTTTCCGCATTTTATCTATTTCATGCAATAAGCAGAAAATCAATAACTAAATATTATGGAAATCTAAATGAATTTAACCTTAATAGGTAGATTTCAGTTATATTTATCATATATGTTGTGACAAACTATTCCAGTGGAATATCCACGACATTTTACAGATCACTAGCCTTAAAAGAAATGCTCTAAAATATGGGCTCAAGAAAGTTATTTGATACCACTTGTGTTGTTCTTTATTAGTAAATTGGAATATGTTGAATAAAAATAATAGATTTCACCTAGGTTTATTGTATAAATGATAGATTTCAATCACAATAGCCAAATAAAAACCAAAATACCACAAAATGTTATACCTTTATTGATGTGGGAAATGTTCACTTTCCTCTTCAAGAGGGAAACCTCCAATTGAGAAGAGCTTTGAATACAATATAATTCACAAGGAATCTCCTTACATTTCTTATATTTATTTATATAGTTTTATCTACCTCTTAGGAACGTTCTAGAGAAGGAACTTTCTAGTAGGTGGAACCTTGTCGTAAGCCTTCTTACAATTATTTCTTTCACATTACTACATGGGCCTTATTTACTAGATATTACCTCCATACATAGAAACCAATCTATCTACTTAGGGGCTTAGGGTAGGACCCTAAAAAAGGGACATCGATGAAGAAACATTTCAATCCATTCTCTAAAAGGAAAATTTCAACACCCCTTGAAGCTCTATCAACCAATGCAAATCTAGATTTCAAAGACTTTGCCATGGATAATTTCTGCAAAGCACATATGGTAAACCATTTGGAGAAAGAATTACCTCAATTTATTAACATGTTTGGAATATTTGTTTATTTACCATATTGGTCTAATGATCCAACACAAGAAACTAAAGAAGCTACTGAGGAAACTAGACAATAAGAAGAAGAAATTGACGCATCAAGAATAAATAGCAATGTTACTATAGGATGTGCTACCCAAAAGATAGAATGAACATGATGAAGAAGACAAAGCAGTGAAGAAAATAAATACAATGACCCAAACTACACAAAATGATTGTAATCAAAGGAGTAAGGAAACCCCAACTCCAATAGTCACTCCTTCAACCCCATCAATTCCCAAGAAAACAGTAGCACCTAGCATTGTAAAGAGTTCAATCTCTCATGTTATCATCCTTGAAATGGAATATAACATTGTTGAGGATTTAAAGAAAAAAAATCATTAATATGTTTTGTCTTTGCAATTTAACCCAACAAATAAAATTGTTGCTTAAGGCTTTGAATGATCCCATTGAAAATAAAACAAAATGAGTTGTTGTAATAAAAAAACAAAAATCCATAGCCAACACAACAACTACTAAACAAAATTTTATAGTCAATTCAGCTAAAAATGGAAAAAAATATGTTTCTCAGACTCCCCCTTTCTTGTTGACCCAAGACTTTCAATTGGAATGTTCCTGATTGTTTGATTGATTATGGAGCTTCTTTGAATATCATACCATATTCCATTTATAGAAAATTAAATTTTTGAACCTAGTAAATGTTCCACACATATCATTCAATTAGACAGATCTAAAGTCAAAGTAATTGGTGAACTCAAAGATGCATTAATAATATTAGTTTCCAATCCAAAATTTCATCAAGTCATTGACATAATTCTGGTAGATATCCCAGAGGTTTATGGTTTTTTCTTGAGCAGAAAATGGATGGTCACTTTGAAATAGATTGGTCACATTTGTGATCACCATGGAAAGGGTAACAAAACAAAATCAAAGTGGATCGTGAAGAACATATGAAACATATGATTATTGATCTCGAAGTGAAGAATGAACCAGTTTTATTTTCAAAATGTGTTCTTCGAAACTACATTTTGGATACTGATTTTGGAAATTTTGATACAAAAACTTCACATTTTTCAAATATACAGTTTGAACACCTTCAGTATAATCAGACTAATGCACCCCACTATAAAATAATAATTATTGTTGGGATCCTCCATAGGGGTGTAATGGGGGTTGAAGGTCCCATTAGAGTAATAATAGTGGAGGTCATTCAGTGTAAGGTGGAATCAATCCATTAGGTTTGTTATTATTAAATAAGCTCCACTATGTTAGTTAGTATTGAATAAATATAATGTGGCCTCACTAAATAAGGTCCACTAGGTAGTTTGGAGGTTGTTATGATTAGGGTTATATTTTTATCTATAAATGTAATACCTCGGTTTTGAGTCCCTGAATTAATAATGTATTTCGTTTAATTGATGAAAGGTCAAAGTGCTTGAACAATTAAAGGAGGTTGGAGTACCTAGGAAATGTAATGCTTTGAACATTTTAATAATAATAAAAGTACATCGCTAGCTACAGAACGAACAAGGAAAACATTTATAGGGGGTTATGATTCAACAAGAGAGTGGGGATTGAGGAACTAAACCTTTACACCTTTTTTAATTAATTATCACCTATGGTTGTGTTGGGGGGCATATGAGGGGGCGTAGGAGTCTCTTGGGGAGACTACATTGGCCTTAGAGTGCTTGGATAAAAAAGCACTATTATTAATTGTATCGGGGGTTAAGAAGTTGTTCAGTTGTTCAGTTGTGGTATCAATCTTAGAAGAAAACATCAGAATTGACAAACAATCGGCAAGGGTCCTGAAAACATCTTAAAGGAAAAATCGGCGAAAAAATCGAAAAACCTTGGCAAACATTAAAAACTACATAATTTATTCATTTTTTTCAAAATTTTAAACATTTTTCAATATATAAAGAAACAACAACATCATATAAACACATAGGAACATGAATATGGAGAAAGAACTGATATATATGATATAGTGGATGCCAAATAAAAATCAATACATCAAAGTCGTTACTGAAAGTCTAAAACCAATGCAAAATGACATCAGTGATCACATATATAAATGTATATGTCTGGAAACTAGAAACTAGCTATATTATATCAATTTCCTCTCCCCCTTTTATGGGGAAGATCAAGGGATGTTTGTTAGGCCTTGAACTAGAGGCAGAAGGTCATGGTCGTGCATCAACTATATGACAATCAATGATGGATAGAGGACTAGCTACTCCAAACTGTGTAGAATGTGGTGTTTCATTTTCAACTGGCATATCATCATCCATGGTGTATGGATTAAGCTCCTCCTCCTCCTCCTCCTCCTCCTCCTCCTCCTCCTCCTACTCCCCTTCCTCTAACCATGCAGGTGCCTCATCCAAGAGAGGCACCTCAACCTCCACCCTCCACTTAGATAATATATCAATATTGTCCAAAGAAATGGCATCCACTTCTAGATCTTTCTCTATCTTCCTCATCCAAATCCGGAGATTGTAGTGGACGTACACCAAGTCATTAAGATGTGGGAATGCCAACTTGTAATAGGGTCATAAAATTAAAAAAACTTAATGAGTTTTGAGGGTTATAAATTTAAATTACAATAAATTTAATTGGTTAATTGCTTTGTTAAAGTTCTAACCTATTGCATATTTTGGAGTGTATTTTGTCAAAAATACTCCAATTGAGCTCACAACTCGAAGAGCTACAGGTTTGACTGAGTATTCTAATGGTAAATTTTCATAAATTTGGTGTTTTTGTGTCATAGTTCCTCCACCAAACATCTGCAACAAATAAGAAAGAAAACATTAAAGTTTTAAACAATGAACGTAATTAACTTTCAAATAAAAATTTTAATTTTAAAATTTAAAATACATAATTGAATTTTAAAAATCTAATGACTTACATGGCATCAAAGTGGTCCTTAGTCTGACTACATCTTCAAATCCAAATAATCTATCACATTCTCGATACATATCTATCTTGCAATGTATTTGATCGTGAGTGCCAACATCAGGTACCATCCTCCGAAGACAAGTAAAGAGGCCATCCATCACCTCGTCATCAACGTCAAAGTTTCATTTGTAGGAAAATGCAGGGTTGAGGAAAAGTGGTGTTGCATGAATGGGTTGATGGAGAATTTTGATCCACCGACTATCAATCAAATCCCATATCACCATCTATTTGTTGTACCCAGGGGTATCCTTTCCCTCATAATAATCTCGGATAGATTCTTTGGCCTCATACAAATATCACATTACGGTCTTATCGCCATTAACCAATCTCACAACCTTTACCAAAGGTTCATCAACTGAGCAAACTTCTTCTACTCCTTCCTAGAAGGAGTCGGTGTACACCAATCTACTAATGGATCTACCATCCACTCGCCTGCTATATCTGCAATCACGCCACTGACCAGAAACAAGCATTTTCTTCAACTCATACTGCCATTGAAGCAAATATTGGAGGGTGAGGAAGTGTGTCGCAAAACTTGTGACTGTCAAACATCGCAACTCCCTATATTTGGTGTGTGTCCTCATGAGGTTGAGAACAAAACCATGGTTATATATGAACTTCAAGATGCTCTTCTCCTGATCAATCACCTCCTTGATGAAAGGAAATTTCCCCACATCCTCAAGCATCAAATCAATGCAGTTTCCAGTGCATGGAGTCTGAAACATTGTGGTATGCCTCTCCATAAGCATCCTACCAGTAGCCACATAATTAGCTAGATACTCTATCACGATTTGCACCACATGGTGTGCACCAATCTCCTCGATGAACACATGCAAAAACTCACATAATAGTGTTGAATATTTCACATGTGCAGATGCATCAACTGATTTTATGAACATGGTACCTTTAGGACAATGTACCAAGAAATTGAGAAGGGTCCTACCATTCCCATTTGTCCATCCATTATACATCATTGTGCACCCGGAGATTTCCCATGATTCCTTGAACTCCACCAACAAGGCATTGATTTTATTCTTCTCTTCTTGAAGAATAGGCCCCCACAACTCCTCATATGAAGGGGCTTTAAACCCCAGGCCAACAACTGCAATGGAATTACACTTCGACTGCCAAAATTGGTTGTTTCTAGTGATGGTGAGAGGTAAGTCACTCTAGAAAAGATACATCCCTATTACCTTTCTTGCTTATTGTTGCTCCCTTTTTTTAACCATTAATTTAATTTATAATTGTGCTCCAACTCCAGTTCTTGGAACAAAGAAATATGGGATCCTCCTAGTAGGTGAATCTATGCATGTGGAGCCCCACCCACTACCCTCAGTGGCACTGGAAGATATCCCTGAACTTTGATATGTCTTAAAATCTTCAACTTCATCTCTCCTTGCAGTTTCCTCTTCCTTATTTCTTTCCTTTGTATTAATTGAATCATGGGCAGATCTCATAATCTTTGGGGTCACATTTGGACAAGGCCCAACATCATGGCTTGGGATTTCTTCCAAATGATATTTCAACCTGTATACTCCTCATATCATATGTGCTCCACATAATTTCCAATTTAAATTACTTCGGTTTTATCCATCTTCAAGTTCACCATACTCCCACAGTGGATCCAAGGCCCTAGGCATGTTTTCTTAGTGCTATGGGAATGGACCTAGGGGAAAAAACAAACAAAAAAATATTAAACCCCACTTGAAAAAAAAATTGCATCATATTAATTTAAAAAATCAGTCATCCAAAGAAAAAATTTAGCCATGAAAAATTCCATCAACAAGGTGGCTAAAAAACCAAAAAAACAAGCTAAATACCCCATTGAAATTTTCCAAAAAAAACCTTACATTTTGTTTGTTCTATAAATTATTGGCAAGATGATAAAAAAAAAATACTAAATCTAAGCAAAGAAATAAGCAAGGAAACATGCAAGTGTATGGAAACAATTAGAATACAAATTGGGCAGGGCACACATACCTATGCTTGGAGGTTGTGGATGAAAATTTCAAAGATCCAACCGGTTGAACCTTTCTCCACCAAAAAAATATTAAAAATTTACGGATGAATTTAATACCCTGCCTTTGCACACCTCAAATATGCTTGATGATCTCCACACATCTCTTACCTTCCTGCTCCACATCAACGGCAAAACAAAATGATAAAAATAATAATTGGGATTTTAATCCGCGACAAGGTGATTTTTTCCAAAACAACGACGAGTTTTTCAAAAAATCGTTTCCTTGAAAAAATCGTGATTTTTCCGATTTATCGACGATTTTTTCTTCTATGGTGTCAATAACTCATTCATTTTTTTTGTTTTCCCTCATTCATTATTGCTCAGGGTATAGGAATGGGGAATGAATTAAGGGGATAGAAGAGCCATTGTTTATTGGATGCAAGTAATTGTCAATCATTTCAGTAATGGATTGATGTTTGAATGCATGGATGCATTAGCAATATGATAAACCTTTCCACAGTTGTGAGTCCTGGAGAGTTCCAACATTGAGATTCTCAACCAAATGCATCAGATCTCTAGAAGGAGGTGGACATCCTAAGGGACTATGTGGCAGTGAAGGGGGTTCAATCTCTTAGGTTGTGTAGGTTGGGAGAAGAGAGTTGTTGAACTTTAGATTGTTGTGTGTTGAGAAATGTTGGCACAGGGGAAGACCCAGGGTTCAATGCTCAAGAGCACACCAACAAATCCCTAACTACCAGCCCTTTCGGCAACACCTACGAAGTAGATGAAGTCTCACCCGAGGTAGAGGCAGGGGTGGTTGCAAGACTCAGGTGTCTGCAACCTTAGCTGGGACACAGATCTGTGATTATACCTTTTACAGGGAACTTATCATAGATCATTCATCAATATTTAACCCTTATTATACTTCACAGACAGTACAGAGCTTCATTGTGAATACTTAGATTTACAGTATTTCAGCACTTAACGATAGTAACACAGATCAGATCCAGTAGATCAACACTAAGCATCCTCATACACATCAGATCTAACGATCATATATATCTAAGAAGAACAGAGCATAAGTGGATATATCAAAGCACATAGCATAAGAAAATATAAACACGTTGAACCAAAGCACAGAGCATAACACACAGATTTACGTGGTTCACCCCCCCCCTAGGGCTACGTCCACAAGATCTTCTTCTTTATTATCATCTTAAAGATGTTACAAGCACAAAGCCTCCAAAACCCTTCTTTTCATAGGACAGAAGATCTGGGAAGCTCTCTATATCCTTCTTCCTTGCGTTACAACACTTAGCTTTCTATATCAACCACACAATAACTTGCACTTAGCCTTGCAAGCCTTACACAGTTCGCACAGAGAACTTATTCGACATCACATAGATGCATTAATGCACTACCAATTGCACTAAGAAATCACATCTACTACTTCTTACATTGCCTATCCTTCTATTTATGCATGACAAAAGTGGGCCTAAGCATGGGTAAACCAACGGGCCGACATCCCTTTCCCATTACATTAACCCAAAACCCTAAAAGGGGCCCAAAAGTGGGTCAAGATCCTATGATCTCTGCTTCTCCTAGCATTCCATCTTTGACAGGCTGTCGAATTCCAAAAACGATCAATTATGACCAAGTGTTCCTCAAAACTTGGTTAAGGGCCAACAATCCCCCAACACTCACATGTGACTCGTCCCGAGTCACTCAGGTCTGACCAATTCTGCTTCAAATTCCTCGAGATTGGCTCGAGTTGATTCGACTTGCCGCATTGCTACTGCCTCTTGCTCGGAGAACTCCTGGATGAGTGCCTCATTCACCGACCCTTCTAGGTGTTTTTCTACTGTATTCATAACCTGTTCAAGTTCTACTCCTTGGCTTTCAACTTCAATGAACAGTTGGAATGCCTCTTCTTGCACTGGTTGAAGTCATTGAGAGACTTCCATTACTTTACTCTAAAGTGTGTGAATCTGTTGTTGGGTTGTGCGTTTCTCTGGAAACCTCTTCATTCTCTCTACAGGTGACAAGGCATTCAGCTGCACCTGTAGCTTTTCGGTGTCGTACTTCGCCTCTTAGAGTTGCGACTCCAATTTATGCAATTCTGGGTTCTTGGTTAGGTTCTCATAGATATGCGCACTTCTGCTACTTAACTGTTTGCATTCCTCAATGAGTGCTTTAATCCTTTCTACAGTGCTTCGAACAGTTATTTCTCGTTGGTCATGCACTTCTTGTGGGGTCTGTGGTATGGTTTGAAGCTCTAAGTCCATGACTCTTTGTTGAAGTTGTTGAATAACTTCAGCGAGCTTTATTGCTTGGCGTTCTATGGGTTCTCCTGCCTTCTGTTCTAAGCCGGTCACAGAGCGAAATGCTCTGTTGACTGCTTCTTCAATCCCAATCTACTTCGTGAGTAGCTACTCTTTCTCTTTTTGGATCTTTGCTCCATCTTCTTCAAATTTTTCTTGGATAGTGTCCTTCTCTTGTTGCGCATCTCGGTGTTGCTCGATGATTTCCTCCTGTGCTTTCTTTAAGGCCTAGGTGGCCTGTGTTGTTTCTTCCTGTACCTTTCGAAGGCGTACTTCGACTGTGTCAGCAATCTTGCAGAGTTGAACTGGTTCATATCCCTCTTTTGTTGTTCCTTCTGGCAGGGCCACGGAGGAGACTGTATCACTAGACTGGAGAGCTTGCTTTACTCCTTGGAACTCGATCTTGATTTTTTTGTACATTGTCTCTTGCTTAGCTTCCTAATTTTCTGTTATCTCTTCTATGGCTTCATTCATAGCTGCGATGAGAAAACTGAAGTCATCTGGAGTGAGCGTGGTCTTCATCTTAGTCACGGGTGCTTTTGATTTCTTCTGGGAGGAAGGTTCCGTAGGCGAACCCTTCCTTTTCTTTATGATCTATACTTCGTCTCCTGGCCTCTGTTCAACTTCCTCTAAGTCTTTGCCATTACCTCCTTGCTCTACTGTAATGGATGTAGTTCTTACAGATCTGATGTCTACATCTTGGATTTCCTCATCCTTCTTTGTCTTCTTTGTTTTCTTTGTCTTACTGGGCCCATGTGTATTTTGCATAGCTTCTGGGTTGTCGATGTTGGACATTTCTGTGGGGTCTGCTGAGATAAGGAGGTTCGTCGACCATTCCTTGGTGATCTCCTCTAGGTCATCTTCTGTCAACTTATAATAATATTGAATTTGTTCCTTGTGCTCATCAGTGCATGTTGTAAGATATATGAAATGGCGTTCCACGTTGAACTTCATCAAGGGTCGAAACCTATGTAAAGTATTCGGGGTCATGCATGGCTCAGATTGGATGGCGAACTTCAATTAGGTGTAGTAGGTATGGAAAATGGCATTTGAATGGCACTGCTTTTTCATATCGTTTGATTACCACAGTGTACTAAACTTCGTGGCCAATGGTTCAGAGGGGTCAATGTCCAGGAAGGTTGCACCTTCCGATAGCTCCCATGCAATGAAAGCTATAAGTATTAAGAGCCAACTAAAATGGAATTCATGCCCCTGATCCTGTTCTTCTCTACAGTCAATCTCTAGTTGATTCACCAAGTACTTCGCCCAGTTCATTTGTAGTCCCTTTGCGCACTTCCCTGCTAGGTCGACTACAAATTCAGATACTTGCGTGGGTCGATTCTTGCGTACCAACTTCTCTGCAATCAGTTGACAGGTGAGGTGCATTGCGCCACTTTCAATAGAATCTACCTTGTATCCTCGCGCACATTTCTCAACATCACCATAGGCTTATTTGACCTTCTAAGAAAGAGCGTGATCCACGGTCTTTCCAAGATAGTAATTGTGGGGATTAGGGCCCTGCATGCTAAGCCTGGTGATCTGGTTGATCAGCATTAGATCAATTGTTATGCGACGGTTCAACCATAAGTATCCTCCATGGTAACTTGCCAGAAGAATATTCACACAAGCATTCACCTCCTGATGTCTGCTGAAGTGCGGTATCTTCATAACGTTGAGCAGAGTGGAATGCACGAGGTTCATCGTCCATTGTTGAGGGACGATCTTAAAATTCTTCCCCTTTTTCTTCGTCAAATATTTATAAGGAGAGAGCATGCCATAAACCTTCAGATCACCCAGGTTGAAGTCACTAAACTTCAATGCTGCAACCTTGTCTTGATCTACGCGAACTGCACGTACCCCTTTTGGCAAGGACATGGTGACTAGAGTGTACTCCAAGTCTCTAGGCACACTATCTCTGTTGACCACACTGCTCACAGGTGGTATGTAAGCAGGTAGGATGGATGGAACCAACTTCGCGTTGGCCAGATCATCTTTATGTTTGGTTCTTTTTTCTGCGCCGGCAGAGGATGTTCCTTCTCGAGCAGTCAACGGGGAGTCTTGCACTCCTTTCATCGATGATGCCTATAAACCTGTAGATAATCCTCTCTCTGACATGACTCTCTCGGCTCTGAGGCTAGTGAGTACCTCTCTTACAGATTCTTCAGTTGCGCTAAATTCGTCGGACATATACGCTCAGGATCAATATCCCAGGTTGTCAAAGTAGTGTAGGTACTGTAATAGGGTAGAAGGTAAGGTCGTAAGGATCGTTGGACAATCTTAATCAAGGTTGCGAGGTCAAAAGTCTCAATTGGAAAAAGTGTTCTTCGGTCATGGTGCGATGGGATATATAGGAATTTTAGTAATGGTTTTCTTGCAATGGGTATAAAGCTTCATTAACTCTTGTTCTATCCGTTATGGTGCAGTTTAACGATCTGGTAGTGAGCCATCAATGCTTTTTTGGCCCATTCGGAGCAGCAATCAAATGGTTATATCGGCTTCCAACAACTATATTGCTTTGCCACTGCGAAGTGCCCTATGTCGTTGTTCTGCTATCTCGACGAAGCTCAAATTCTACAATTTTTCCTTCTGCAAGGCTCCCTCTGGAACCTTCTATAGTCTTTCAATCTGGGCTTTCTTCTTACTTAGCTTTCTATCCTTTTTCCTGGTGAGCTTCATCTCAATGATCCTTTTCTCATTCTGATTCTTATCCTCTTCAGACATAGTCACTTCGCGTTGTCGATATTCGTTCTTCGGATTCAAGGGAAATACTTCTTCATCATTTAGAACATTCATTTCAGTTCTCTATGGTTCTTCTAGTGTTACAACTTCAACATCCAATTCCCTAGTGTCAAATAACTTCGATCTGTTACCCTGTTCTTCCATCAAGTAGGTGATCTTTCTAGTCATAAAATCTATTAGGTCTTGCTTATTCTTTTCTAGGGTTTCCTTTTCTTCATTCCTTCGGATCTGGTCTTTCTCAATCCAGGTTTTGCCTAACAAAGCCGAAAATGGGGTGTTGTTCTCAATAAACTTGATAACTTAAAATTCTTCCTCTACCGACATTTCATTGATGTTGAGAGATATTTGGGTAATCCTTCCACATAGGGTTACCAATTTTCCTTTAAACAAGCTTATTCCTCCTAATGAAGGAATCATAATAGGTTTTCCTAGGGTTTCCCAAGTTCTTTCTGTCATAATATTCACCTTGTTTCCTCATCCAGAACACAGTGTATGTCGAAGTCTCCTATTCTTACTTCGATTTTCTCTTTTTCTTTGAAAATTTCTGATAAATTGACATCTTTATGCCCATTCAGAGTTTCTTTCATCTGTATTAATACTTTTTCTGATTCTTTCTGGGGTTCTTCTATTTATGGGGTTGTCTTAGGGCTTTCTTCATGCAGATTCATTCTTTCAAGCTTAGCAATCATTCTAGGGCAATCCAATATTTCATGGTCCAAAGTTTTGCAACAGAGACAACTGGGTTTTCCACCAGGGAATTCCTTAGCTAGATGGCCTATTTTTATGCAACTATAACATAGGGTCAATCCTCTCTTTCTCTTAAATGATCCCCAACTTCTTGTGTACTACGCACCAGGATCATGGTAGCTAGCTTGCAAAAAATTCTTTCTAGGATCCTGCATCCATTTGTTAGTCCAAACATTCTTTCTATGCATAGGTATAACATACTTATTAGATCTATTCATATCAAACTTTCTTTCATCCTAATGCCCTAGGTTTTAATCTAGGACAAAATCTATCAAACATACCTAGAACCATTCTCTAGAAACAAAAAAAATTCACTTATATTACTTCTATAGAGCACAAAGCTTCCAGATCTAAGAAATTTTAACTATTCTTACCTTTATTAGAGCACAAAGCTGACAGATCTTACCTCTTTTCTGCAGATCTGACCTCTTTCTTTCAGAAATTTCCACTTTTACTTTTCTTAGAGCACAGAGTGTTTAGATCTCACTTCTTTTCTTTATATTTGATCTTCATTTCTTCATATCTGACCTTATTCCTAGCACAAAGCTTCACAGAACGAGTAAAAAGTTGTGCACTAGGGCAACGGATCTACGCACAGAGTTTTCTTTTGCACAAAGTTTCTTCTTCCTTGGTTCCCAGTAATCACAGTTTCAGGTCCCGATAATGGAACCATTTGTTGGCACAGGGGCATACCCAAGGTTCAATGCTCAAGAGCACACCAACAAATCCCTAAATATCGGCCCTTTCAGCAACACCTGTGAAGCAGATGAAGTCTCACCTGAGGTAGAGGCAGGGCTGGTTGCAAGACTCAAGTGTTTGCAACCTTAGTTGGGACACATATCTGTGATTATACCTTTTATAGGGCACTTAGCATAGATCATTCATCAATATTTAACCCTTATTATACTTCGCAGACAGCACAAAGCTTCGTGGTGAATACTCAGATTTACAGTATTTCAGTACTTAACCATAGTAACCCAGATCAGATCTAGTAGATCAACACTAAGCATCCTCATACACATCATATCTAACAATCATATATATCTAAGAAGCACAGAGCATAAGTGGATATATCAAAGCACATATCATAAGCAAAGATAAACACATTGAACCAAATCATAGAGCATAACACACAGATTTACGTGGTTCACCCCCCCCTGGGGATATGTCCACAAGATCTTCTTTATTATCATCTTCAAGTTGTTAAAAGCACAAAGCCTCCAAAACCCTTCTTTGCATAGGACAGAAGATCTACGCAGCTCGCTAGATCCTTCTTCCTTGTGTTACAACACTTATCTTTCTATATCAACCACACATTAACTTGCACTTAGCCTTGCAAGCCTTACACAGTTCGCACAGAGCACTTATTCGACATCACATAGATGCACTACCAATTTCACTAAGCAATCACATCTACTACTTCTTACATTGCCTATCCTTCTATTTATACATTACAAAAGTGGGCCTAAGCATGGGTAAACCCATGGGTCGACATCCCTTTCCCATTACATTAACCCAAAACCCTAAAAGGGGCCCAAAAGTGGACCGATATCCCGTGATCTCTACTTTGCCTAGAATTCCATCTTTGACAGGATTTCGAAGTCCAAAAACGGTCAATTATGACCAAGTGTTCCTCAAAACTTGGTCAAGGGCCAACAAGAAACCTTGAGAGCTTGAGTGTTGACTGGTTTGGGAAGCTGAGTGCCATCTTGTAACCCATCATTGTGGATTCATAGCCATGGCTTAGAGGTGACCTATTTTTGAGAATTGGAACAATAGTTTCTAAGGTTGGGTGGAACGTCCTTGGTATGCAACAAGTCAGTGACTATTTTTGTTAAAGATAATTTCTCTTTGTCATGGTGTTTCTTTGCTTATACATAATTATTTCCACTATGTATTGTTTATTATTTATGAGATATGCATTACTAATTTGTCTGCTTGTTGTTTTTTGTTGTGCATGGTTTATATTTTAACCTTGTACAATTATTTATTGCAAATATATTTTCAATAAAATAACAGAAAAGATACAATGGAAAATACACACATCACACAGAGAATTCTCCCATGGAAACCCAAATCGGGAAAACCAGTATATTCTATGTCCGTCATCACATACATTTCTTACAATACAATATAGATATAGGATCACATAGCATCCAAAACCCTAATCCAGTAACCCAAATTAGTCAACAACCCTAATTTTGTAACTTGAATTAGAAAAACCATCGGTGAAAACCATGTGCCAAAAAACTGCCCAAAAATGGATGCAAAAAACCACCAAAAAAATTATTTCAAGAGCGTTGCCCCCAAAACCTCACATAGGGAGCTGTCACCCCTCTATGACCCCCTAAGAAAGGGGGCGCTCCACCCCCCTGTGCACCTGACGCAACATAGACACTAATTCTAACCATGCAAAGAATATAACACACACCCAACATTCTCCCACTTGTTGTTTTCTTTGCATACAGGGGGTTACAAGGTTACATAGTCAACAATCTAGGGAAGAAATTCCCATAGATCCTCTACACCAATAGAACTTCTTAGTGCTCACATATTTTGTTAATGAATCTGCAAAATTATTCAAAGTGTCTACCTTCATCAGTAACACCTTCTTTTCTTCAACCATGTCTCTCACAAAGTGATATTGAACATCAATGTGTTTTGTCTTTAAATGATAAGCTAGGTTCTTCGCCAGAAAAATTGCACTCTGACTCTCACAATCTATCCTTATAGCTTGTTGTACCAACCCAATACCCGAACAAAATCTTTGTAACCATACTTCTTCCTTTCTTGCTTGAGTGGCTTCCATGTATTCAGCTTCTGTAATTGAAAGTGCCACTACATATTGTCTTTTTCTCATCCAACTGATTGCTGCTCCATACAGGCTAAACACATACATGTTTGTAGATCTTCTACGATCCAAATATCAATCCTAGTATGCATACACAAATCCATGTATCTCCAACACTCTGTCAAAACCTTGTCTTCCTCGGTAGCACAATCCATAACTAGTAGTGCCACGCGAATACCTGAAAACTCTCTTTATTGTTGTGCAATGATCCTTCCCTGGCTTTGACATATACCTGCTCAAAACTGCCACTGCATGTGCAATGTCTATTCTAGTGTATACCATTGCATACATCAAACTACCAACTACATTTGCATATGGAACATGAGACATGTTTTCTTCCTCTTCCTCTTCTTGTGTCTTAGGACATTGATCCGCAGATAACTTTACACCTACAAGAATAGGGACCCTGAATGGTTTACGTTCCTGCATATTAAACCTTTGCAATATGGTATCAACATATTTTCTTTGATTTAACCATAGTTTCCTATTTTCCCTATATCTTTTAATTTCCATGCCCAAAATGAAATTTCCAGGACCAATATCCTTCATGTCAAATTTAGAGAACAACTGAGTTTTTGCATCCTGGATAATCTCCTTGTTGTTTCCTATTAGCAACATGGCATCCACATAAAAGACCAAATAAATCAAATGATCATCAATTAATTTGAAATACACACAATCATCATATTTTCTTCTTGTGAAGCCAAGTCCCAACATATAAGTATCAATTTTTTGATACCACATCCTTGGTGATTATTTTAAATCATACATGGAATGTTTTAGCTCGCATACCAACTCCTTCTTTCCCTTCACAACAAACCTTTATGGTTGCTTCATGTAGATTTCTTCTTCCAGATCCCCATGTAGGAATGTTTTCTTTACATCCATCTATTCTACCTCAAAATCAAATGCAGCAGCAACAAATAATAGAAATATAATAGAGGTTAACTTGGAAACAAGAGAAAAAATCTCACCAAAATCAATTCCCTCAACTTGGGAATAACCCTTTCCTACTAACTGAGATTTGTATTTCTCCACTTTGCCTTATGCATTCAACTTATTTTTAAATACTCATTTGTTGCCAATGATATTTATTCCAGTCGACAACTCCACTAGATCCCAAGCCTCATTCTTATCCAAGGTTGTCATTTCTTCGACCATGCCCTTTTTCCAGATGTTTCCATCCTTTGAATCCACTGTCTCCCTAACAATTCTAGGATCATCATCAGTAATAGAAAAAAAAAAATTTGAACGGAAATTAGGTGGAGTATACCTTTCCAGTAGCCTTTTTCCCGAACCGATCTCCTCAATACTGGAGTATGAGGATCTTCTTCTTCTAATTCATGTTCTTCTGGAGAGTTTGATTCATCATCCTTTAACTCAAACTCTTTCTTATTTGGTTCTTCCTTACTTGGTAGGACTTCCTATTTGAAAATATCTTTCATTTCTCCAAATACCACATCTCAGCTATACAAAACCTTCTTAGTTTCTGGGTTCCAAATATTATAACCTTTGAGACCATCTTTATACCCAATAAAGATACACTTTTCAGCCCTTGTCTAGCTAACTTATTTTTCCTTTGGAACATGAACATAGGCCTCATAACCAAATACCTTAAAATGTGTGAGAGAGGGTTTCTTACCATTCCATACCTCGTGTGGAGTCTTTTCATATAGTGTTGATGAGGGTGATTGATTGACGAGGTAACATGCAGTGCCCACTGCCTCTACCCAGAATTCTTGTCCTAGCCCAGCACTGCTAAGCATGCACCTTGATTTTTCCATCAGTGTCATGTTCATCCTTTCTGAAACTCCATTCTGCTGAGGTGTATATGGAGTAGTCTTCTACCTTTCTATATCGTACTTATTACAAAACTCTTCAAATTCATTCTCGCAGAACTCTCCACCATTATCTGTCCTCATCACCTTAATTATTTTCTCTGTTTGATTCTCAACAATATCCTTAAACTCTTTAAACATGTCAAAGACTTCAGATTTCTTCCTGAGAAAATATATCCAGGTATTTCTTGAGAATTCATCTATAAATGATACATAGTACACATATTTTTCCAATGATGGAACCGACATAGGTCCAAATACATCATTGCGCACTAGTTGTAAAATTATTTCTTCCCTCATTGCACCAGAGGGGAATATTACCCTATTATGCTTCCCATATACACAATGTTCATAGGAATCAAAATCCAGAGAGCATTTAGACATACCTTCAACCATACCTTTACCGTGTAGTAGTCGAAAACCCTTCTCTCTGATATGCCTCAGTCTTAGATGCCAAAACATAACCTTTTCTCCATATATTGTAGGAGTTTTTTCTTCTTCAACTCCAATATCAGGAACAATGGAACTATTACACCCATTTCTAATAGTGATTCCTTGTATCTTATACAGAGTTCCAATACAAACTCCCTTCAGCAACACCATTGCTCCTCGAACCATCCAGCAGGTTTCTTTTTCAAATATTGTTTTTACCCCTACATCGTCCATTTTTCTTACAAAAATCAAATTGTTGGCCAATATTGGGATGTGAAGAACACCAGGCAGTGTTCTAATCCCTCCATATATGAGCCTCAACTTGAATTTTCCTCATCCTATGATTTTGGTTATTGATTCATCACCTAGGAAAAAATTACCTCCATCATACCTTTCATATTCATAGAACCACTCCCTATGGGGAGTCATATGAAAGGATGCACCTGATTCAACCAACCATGCCTCATGATCTACATGTGTTCTTGAAGAATCCAAGTACACATATCCTCCTTCTTCCTTGGGGGTCTTTTCCTCTGTAGAAGGATCCTCTTCAGATCCCTTCACTCTCTCAATGCTTCTAGATCCACATTGCTTCTTGTAGTGCCCTTCATTTCCACGTCTCCAACATACCTTTACAAACTTTTCGAGAGATTTAGATATACTCTTAGACTTAGATCTCCCACTTGAGAACTTAGATCTATTTATTTCATGGGATCGTCCTCTTGCAAATAATGAATCTATTCTCTATCCTTCCATGTTCTTCCATCTCATCTCCTCCGACAACAAGGATGAGACAACATCATCGAAACTCAAGGTAGTTTTATTACTACCTATGGCCACAAACAGACTACCCCACGAGTCTGGTAAAAATAACAGTAAACTAATACACTTATATTCATCTAAAATTTTAATCTCAACAAATAATAATTGACTTACCACAGTATTGAAGGCGTTCAGAGGCTCTTTCACCAAGTCTCCATCTCTCATCCTCAGGTTATACAGCTTCTTCCGTAGGAAATGTTTATTTACCAAGGACTTAGATTGATACAAATCCCCCAACTTATCCCATAACGACTTGGTTGTAGCTTCCCCTGACACATTCAGTAATATTGAATCTGAGAGACACAATCAGATTGTGCTCTTCACCTTTTGATCCAACGTTTTCCAGTCATTTGTTGATGTTCATGTAGGTACAGTACCTGGATCCACCATGATCCATTGATCTTTTTCTACCTACAGATCTTCCATATTGAGCTTCCACAACTCAAAACATTTCCCATTAAATTTCTCGAACTCTATTTTCAAACTGCTCACCATTTATTTTCACCTAAAGAATCAATATCGCAAATATCCTACTGTAACAAGGATGATCACAGTCTTGAGCCAAAACCCTGACCACAAAGGCATCCCCCTGAAGCCAATAATTTCTCTGATACCAAATGTATATTTTAACCTTGTACAATTATTTACTGCAAACATACTTTCAATAAAAGAACTGAAAATATACAACGGAAAATACACACATTACACAAAAGATTTTTCCCCTGGAAACCCAAATCGAGAAAACTAGCATATTCTATATTCATCATCACATACATTGTTTACAAAACAATATACATATAGGATCCTGAAGAATACAAAATCCTAATCCAATAACCTGGATTAGTCAGCAACCCTAATTCCTTAACCTGAAATAGAAAAACCATCGACAAAAAACATATGCTGATAAACTGCCCAAAAGCAGATGCAAAAAACCGCCAAAAAAATATTTTGAGGGGGCATTGCTCCCAGCCCCCTGTGACCCCCCAAGAAAGGGGTCGTTCCACCCCCATCTAACCCCCATTAGGGGGGACCTAGAATATAACACATGCAATTTTTCTATTTCTTTTATAGTTTAACATGAATCTTGATAATTGCATGTGTTATTTCATGCTTCTTTATTTAGTGTTGGTATTAGGTATCAAAAATCAGTTCAAGAAGAGGTTCTTGAGGTAGCGTGCCTGACCTATGAGGTTGGGCATGTAACATAGTAGTATCAAAGCATCTTGGAGGGTGTTATGGCAGTATCATGCTTGACCTTGGAGGCTATGGACATGACAGATTGGTATCAAAGCGTCTTGGAGGGCGTTTTAGCAGTAGAGTGCTCGGCCTTAGAGGCTAGGGATGTGACAGATTGGTATAATAGCTATTGGTTTACAACATCAGGCCTTGAAGGGGAATGCTACAACAATTCTTGCATTATTTCTTGAATTAATTAATGTCTATTGGATAGCGTCGAGGTGTAACAGTGTTAATACCACCCTGGGAATAGTGTCCAGGCAATCCCTCATGGCCTTAGCATCCCAACAAGCCCTTCCCTTCATGATCTAAGTATCAGAGTTGACATTTATGCCAGAAAGAAACCAATGAAAAACAACTATTGATCGAGATTCCAAGTGGGTTATCCACTGTTGATCCGTGGAATGTGTAAATATTTATCCCTCATGCATGGGGAGATAATGGATTGAATGGTCTATAAGCATAAAGAACCCTTGCATTATTTTTGTGCAAAAAGAAATTCATGGAACCTTGTGGGGATCACCCACATCATAAAATTTTGGTTGAGGCTCCCAATGGGCTAGTACTATAAGTTTTAAACCTGTGAAGTAAAGCAATGCATATAGATTCTTAAGCAAAACAGAAATTAATCAATGGCTCATTCACATAGTACATAGAGATTTATACCGGAAACCCTCAACCGGGAAAGCCTTTCTTATATTCATTATATCAAATTTCACCATTCACTATACAATATATATACAATGTTTTTAGGTATTTTGTATATACCAAAACCCTAATCCCTTAATCCAGGATTAATTTACAAATCCGCTAAAAATAGCAAAATCCGCTAAAAATAGCAAAATCCACTAAAAATAGCAAAAACCACCCAAAAAAATATTTGGGGTGCTGCCTCAAACCTCGTCGGCCTCGAGCTACCACCCGTTTTCGAACGCTGTACGTAACCAGGGGGGGGGCATAACTGCCCCCCCTAGGACCCCCCTAGGAAAGCGCCCAGCACACATGACACAAACAGAGCACTAGTATGAGGGATCGTTAGACGCAGTTGTCATATCTGACATGCCCACACACACACACATGTAAAGAATATAACACATACCCAACATTCTCCAACTTGTTGTTTTCTTTGCATCCAGGGGTCCAGGGGATTATATAGTCAACAATCCAGGGTAGAAATTCCCATTGTTACTCTACATTAGGAGAACTTTTCTATGCTCACAAACTTTGTCAATGAATATGCAACATTCTTCAAAGTGTCAACCTTTTCTAGAAACACCTTCTTTTCCTCAACTATGTCTCTCACAAAGTGATACTGAACATCAATATGCTTTGTCTTCGAATGATAAGCTGGGTTCTTTTCCAGGAAGATTGCACTCTGACTGTCAGAATCTAATCTCACTTCTTGTTGTACCAACCCAATACCTGAACACAATCTTTGTAACCATACTGCTTCCTTGCTTGCATGAGTGGTTGCCATGTATTCATCTTTTGTAGTTGAGAGTGCCACTACATCCTGTCTTTTGCTCACCCAACTGATTTCTCCTCCAAATAGGTTAAACACATACCCACTTGTAGATCTTCTGTGATCTAGATCTCCAGCCCTGTCTGCATCAACAAAGCCATGTATGTCCAACACTCTGTCTAATAATGGTCTTCCTTGGTAGCACAATCCATAACTGGTAGTGTCACGAAGATACCTGAAGACCCTCTTTACTGATGTCCAATTCTCTTTCCCTGGTTTTGACATATACCTTCTCAAAACTCCCACTGCATGTGCAATGTCTGGTCTAGTACAGACCATTGCATACATCAAACTGCCAATTGCACTGGCATACGGAACATGGGACATGTCCTCTTCTTCTTCATGTGTCTTGGGACACTGATCTGCAGATAACTTTACACCTATAGGAATAGGAACCTTGACCGGTTTACTTCCATGCATATTAAACCTATGCAATATCGTCTCAACATATTTTCTCTAATTCAACCAGAGTTTCATGTTTGCACGATCTCTTTTAATCTCCATTCCCAGAATGAAGTTAGCAGCACCGAGATCCTTCATGTCAAATTTGGACGATAGCTGTGATTTCACCTCCTTGATAACATCCATTTTATTTCCTACCAACAACATGTCATCAACATACAACACTACATAAATGAAGTGATTACCAACCTGCTTGGAATATACACAGTGATCACCCCTGCTTCTTACAAATCCCAATCCAAGGATGTATGTGTCAAAATTTTGGTACCACATCCTAGGTGATTGCTTCAGACCATATAGTGACTTCTTTAGCTTACATACTAGCTCTTTATATCCCTTCACTACAAAGCCTTCTGGATGCTTCATGTAGATTTCTTCTTCTATGTCCCTATGTAGGAATGTTGTCTTCACATCAATCTGTTCCACTTCAAGATCAAAAGCAGTAGCAATAGATAAAAGAAATCTAATAGAAGTTAACTTAGCAACAGGAGAAACAATCTCACCAAAGTCAATTCCCTGTACCTGGGAATAACCTTTTGCTACTAACCAAGCTTTGTATTTCTCCACTTTACCTTGTGCATTAAAATTCTTCTTAAACAACCATTTTCTACCAACATATTTTCTTCCAGATGGCAACTCAACTATATCCCATGCCTCATTCTTATCCAAGGCATCCATTTCTTCAACCATGGCCTTCTTCTAGAGTTTACTATCCTCTGAATTCATTGCTTCCCTGACAGTTCTGGGATCATCATCAGTAATAAATAAAGCAAAATTGGAACGAAAATCAAGTGGACTATACCTTTCTGGTTGCCTTCTATCTCTCATTGATCTCCTCAATACTGGGGTATGACGTTCTTCTTCTTCTTCTTCTTCTGCTTTCTCTTCTTCAGATGATTCAGATTTTGCATCATCCAACTCAAGCTCTATTTTCTCAGGTTCGTCTTGCGTTGGTAGGAATTCCTGTTTGGACACATATTTTACCTCTCTGAAAACAACATCTCGATTGTAAACAGTTTTCTTGGTTTCTGGGTCCCAAAGCTTATAACCTTTCACACCATATTTATAACCAATAAAGATACACTTTTCAACCTTTTTATCCAGCTTACTTCTATTTTCCTTTGGAACATGTACATAAGCATCACAGCCAAACACTCTAAGATGTTGAAGAGAGGGTTTCTTTTCAGACCATACCTTGTGTGGAGTTTTATCATCCAATGCTGATAAAGGTGATCGATTGACCAGGTAACATGTTGTACCCACTGCCTCTGCCCAGAATTCTTGTCCTAACCCGGCACTGTTGAGCATGCTCCTTGCTTTTTCCATCAGTGTCATGTTCATCCTTTCTGCAACTCCATTATGTTGAGGAGTGTATGGAGTATTCTTCTGCTTTGCTATACCACACTTCTTACAGATTTCTTCGAATTCATTTCCGCAGAATTCTCCACCATTATATGTTCTCAATACCTTTATTTTCTTCT
>ML787309.1:57404-67577 GCA_009831015.1 Picea engelmannii
TTATTATTTCCTCTGAAATTCAACTTGTATCAAAATGAATGTATAATGATGTTTATTTATACCATTTATGTCACTTCCTTTTAACATTAAGGTCGACCTGACACTTTCTTATTTTGTAATTCTTTTCTTTAATTATCTTCAGGGCCTACATGTACTTCCCTCTTCAATTCACTTTGTCATCTTCAAAAATTCATTTCTCCTCAACCATGAGAATCCACATGACGTTCCACATACCACCGAAAACAACATGATGTATACTATCCATCCATGGGTATTGTATCTGCATGTGCATTTTCCTTCGTGTCCAAATACCTTCATCAATGTTGCGGTCCAAAACCCATGACTAGGGTTGACATCAATCACAACAACCAATCTTCCAACACCACACACTTGAATACCATAATGTAACGTCCCCCATCCCAACCAAGGGACATTACGGTGTGAAATACTCATAAAAAATAAATCTTTGCTAACTGAATAAATTCCTTTACAACTAACTGATTTCTTGTAGCTTACAACTACGAATTACAACCAAATTTAATTGCTAACTATTACCATTGTTTAGATACATCTACAACATGATAAATGATCATGAAATGCAACCAATAACTCAAACATAGTAGCATATAATCAATCTTATACACAGATATCATGCACAACATTTATACACATAAAAATAACAAATTAACAAGATAAAACACTTATCTTTTAAATATGTTGTGCAACCAGCTACTTGGGATGGACGTTCCAACCAATCATATAATTGTTGTTCCAAATATCAATAGAAACTCACCCCCAAACTGAGGCTAGTAATCCACAAAAGAAGGTGGTCTCTCACAGTCCACTCGCATCTCATAAAACTCACAACCCATTGATATCTTCCTACAATTATCATGTTTCTCCACCATCTCTCTTCCTCTTGACCTGTCCAACCCAAGGAATGTACCCCTTCACTAATATCAGTCCCTCAGGCATCCCATTCATTTATTGGGGTCTCTCTGGCACAAGGAACCAATAATCTCTCAGTTGGGAACTCAAGGGAACTTGCTACTAGGAAAACTACCAACAAACAACAGCAAACACTTGTTGTTTTAGTGCAACTCACCCAGAAGTTCACTCTTCATGCCTCACAATATGGATCTTCAGCTTCCAGCTCCAATACACACCAACTTTCTCTAAAAATTTCCCTCCATGATTGTACCAATGCCAAGCTCTCTTCCTCACTCTCTACTTGCTTCCCATGCACAAAAACTCCATGTGTAAAAATAGTTGTCCCAACCCATACGAATTTCCTTTCCTTTGGCTTGCTTGCTTGACTCACACTCTTCCCCAATCTAATTGTACTCAACCCCCATGTGCCCAATAACTTTGGGATGTGACTACTCACACCCACCCTCTTACATGTATTCAATGATTGGATTTGGGAACACTGAAATAGAAATTAGGAGATCCATACACCAATAGAAAATTTAGTAAAATGGGTTCAATTAATATACATGGGTAATTCCCCCTTGGAACCCTCTTGGCCATTATCCTAGACCCTCCCTTCTCCTGTGGATTAATTCAGCCCCCATATCTTATCCATGTCCCCTTAGCAGCTGGCATCAAATTTTTATTATTAAAACATAGAAATACAATTCTCATATTACATCGCTTTGGTCATAGCCACACATTATATCTACATAAGCATTAATTAAACTGGGGATTATAGTGGGGGTGTTACATTGACTATTTATTAATCGACCAACAAACAGGACCTGAGCCAAAACTAAATACATAACCATAAGCATACTTGTGATATTTTCCAGCACTAATGTAATCATAATTTGTGTATCCAACTAGATCAAGAGTGCAATATGTTGCATAGTATATCCCAAAATTGTGAGTACCCTTAACATAATGGAGAATTCTCTTTGCATCTTTCCAATGTAGTTCATGAATCTCCTACATGTATCTATAAATTGTTCCAATGGAATAAGATATGTTAGATCTAGTGTGGGTGAGATAAAGAAAAATCCCAACCAATTGTATGTATTGTGTGTTGTACACCAAAAGCATGGCACCACCATCCTCAAGCTTGACTCCTAAAAGAAAAAGTGTTGGGACAGATTTTCAATCAGTCATCTAAAATCTAGTGAGAAGATATAGTGCATATTTTAACTACGCCATCTTGATTCCTAAATCACATTGGGTGATTTCAATACCAAGAAAGTAATGCAATAGTCTGAAATCACTCAGGGAAAACATGTCACGTAAGGAAAATTTAACCACAACAATAGAGGATGTTGAAATCCTTGTGATCATTAAGTCATCTACATAAAGAAATATCAACAAGAGAGAGTCAACCTATCAAATCATGTAAACATTAGGATCTAAATTACAGTGAGAGAAACCTTGGGACAGTAAGAAGGAATCCATATTTTCATAATAGGCTTGTGCTGCATGTTTGAGGCCATACAAAGATATCTAGAATATGAAAACAAGAGATAAATCTTGGATATACTCCTGTGGTTGTTCCATGTAGATATCCTCCTCGAGATTTTGGTGAAGAATTAACTCTTCACATCCATATGATGAAACTCCCAACATTGAGCTACTACAACGGTGAGCACAAGTCAAATGGAATCCATCTTTTCAATAGGTGCAAAGGTCTCATTGTAATCTATGTCATGTACCTATGAGAATCCATTTTTTTAAATTCATTCTTTGTGCTTACCCATAATTCCATCTCCTGCCATCTTTTTTTGATGAACCCATTTTCACCAAAAAGTATTCCTTCCAGGGGCTAGGGGAACCAACTCCCAAATTTGGTTCTTCATTAGAGACCGATACTCCTCATCCATGGCAGTCTCCCAATATGGATTATTTGCAACGTATGCATAAGATTGTGGATCTATATAAATGACCATGTAATGGTGGATGGGAATCAAAGGGTTTGTAGCAATGAGTGTTTTTGGAGCACCTTGAAACTATGACCCAGTCCTTTGTGTATCTATTGGATCCCCAATTAGATCTCCTACAGCTTGAAGAGTTTGTTGTGCCCAAAGTGGCCTAGCTATCAGATCTGCAACATGTTCATCAACTTCATCAACTTCCTCTTCTTCATATAAATCTGAAATTTCATCTGAGGCAATCGAAGAGGCATCTGTGAGATCTACATCTACAAGAACTAGTTGATCTACAACGTGTTATCCCTTAGTTGCATGCAAGGGGACCTCTTCAAATTTGACACTTCTTTCAATGAAAAGTTTTTCAATGAAAGGATTTAGTAGACTATACCCCTTAACATTTTCAGGATATCGCACAAAAACACACTCTTGACTTTAGGGTTCCAAATCCATCCTTTTCTATGAATAAATGTGTTCCCACGCACAAGATCCAAACACCCTAAAGTTCTCGACTTCTATTTTATGACTTCTCCAAGATTTGAATGCAGTGACTCCCTTCAATTCTTTGTGAGTAAATTAGTTATATATGTAGGCTACACAATTGATAACTTCATCCCAAATATTTGGAGCAAGGGACTTGGATTTTAGCATACATTTGGTCATATCCTTCAAGGATATGTTATTTGATTATGCAACTTAGTTCTACTATGGAGTATAAGGTATTGTATGTTGGAACTCAATACCATCCTATCCGCATGGATTTTGGACATATTTGTTCGCATACTCCCCCCCATTGTCTATATGTGGGATCTTGATTGACTTTCTTGATTGATTCTCTATAAGAGATTTGAAGTCTCTGAAAAACTAAAAAAAATATTATTTGTGCTTGAGGAAGTATACCTAGGTGTACCTTGACCAGTCATAAATGAAGTTCAAAACAAATAATCATGGATGGGAGAGGATATGGACCCATAATATCACTATGAACAATAACAAGACATAATGAGTCTCTCTATGCCTTTTCCTTTTCAAATTTTTATTCTAGATGCTTGCCAAGAATGCAGCCTTGACATACACCATCAGAATACTTAATTTATGGAAATGCTATCACCATAACTTGGTTAATATCATGTCCCCAGCCACCAAGGTTGGGCCACGCTACTTCCATAATTCCCTTCAAACACTCTAATACCAATCTGTCACGTCCCCGACAACCAAGGTTGAGTAAGGATACCTCAAAAACCTCTTCTTAAATTGATTTTGAATATCAAGAATTAAATAAAGAAGCATGAAACAACACATGTAACTATCAAGATTCATGTTAAAAAAAAAATAAAGAACAATATGTCATGCATAGTAATAACCAGCAAGCAGACACATTATAAATTCATATCTCATACATAATAATCAATACATAGTGAAAATAATTATGTATAATCAGATAAACACCATGACAGAGAGAACTTATATTTAACAAAAACAGTCACCAAATGGATGCAAACCAAGGACGTTCCACCCAACCTTAGAAATTTTTGTTCCAATTCTCAACAATAGGTCATCCCCGATCAAGGGATATGAATCCACAAGGACAGGTTCCAGGACAAGACTCAGTTTCCCAAACCAGACAACACTCAAGCTCTCACAGGTTTCCCAACGCACATTAGTCCAAAGTTCACCAACTCTCTTCTCCCAAATTGCACAACCCAAGAGATCGGACCCCCTTCATTTCCACGTAGTCCCTTAGGATGTCCACTTCCTTCCAGGGCTCCAATGCATCTAGTCGAAAATATTAAATCTTAAATTATCCAGGACTCGCAGTTGTGACAACGTTTATCATAATGTCAATGCATCCATGCACTCAAGAATAAATTCATTATTGGAATGATCAATAGTTACTTACATACAATAACAATGGCTATTATCTTCCCCTTATTCATTTCACATTCCTAGACCAAGAGAAATAATGAATTATGAAACAAAATGAATGAGTGATTGATTCAACAAATGAACGGTTAAACCACTAATCAACCCCAAGACAAGCAAGAACATGGATTTTTTATCCAGACACTCCAAGGCCGGTGTGGTCTCCTCAAGAGACTCATGTTCCCTATCATATGCTCCCCCCTCCCTCCCCCCTCCACAACACAACCATGGGTGATAATTAATTAAACAAGGTGTAGTTTTATTCCCTCGGTCCCCCCCTGCTCTCGTGGAATAATATCCCACTATAACTCTTGTCCTTGTATGTCCTGCAACCAGCAGTGTACTTTTATTATTATTAAAATGTTCAAAGAATTACATTTCCTAGGAACTATGGCCCCTTGTAACTATTTTGGCACTCTAGTCTCTCACCAAATAAACAAATTCATTATTAAACTAGGGACTCAAAACTGGGGTATTACATTCCTGTCCCCCTTATTTTGGCACTTTCATCTGTGCATATACAAAATAGAAATCAAAATTTCAAAAATATTCAAAAAGTCATGGGTACTCTACCCATATGGAATCTTCATGCTTCCAAGTAGCATCTTCAGGACCGTAGCAAGTCCACTAATCTTTTACCAGTTATATGACTCGATTCCATAGCACTTTGACTTTTCTATCCAATATGCACATTGGCTAAACCTGAAAGTATCCCTCTATCTCCACCTAAATCAAATGTCAATCAATAACATGGTTAGGATCATGCACATACTTTTTCAACGAGACATGAAATGCATTATGCACATTCATGGAAGTAGGAAATTCAAGCATGTATTCAACTAGCCCTATTATGTCCAATATCTAAAATGGACCACAGAATCTAGTTGTTATCTTTGTATAGTTTCACAACTTCAATGAGATCTTCTTGAGCTTCACTTTAAAAAACGCATTCTTTCCTGTTGTAAATTCTCTAGTTTTTTTGTTATTATCTGCATAACTCTTATGTCTATCTTGTGTTTCCTTCAAAATTTGCTTAATTCTAACCATATAGTCTTCCATATCCTTGAGAAAGTATGGCTCAAGTACTACTCTATTTGTTGGGTTGTCCCAACTTGTTGAAGTATTGCATTTTCTACCATACAAAGATTCAAATAGGTTCATCTTCAATGAATCTTGATACCTATTATCGTAGGAAAACTCAACCAAATGCAAGTAATCTTCCCAATTAGATGTTTTATCCATCACATACATTCTCAACATGTCTTAAATTACTTGGTTGACCCTCTATATCTTCCCATATGACTAGGGATAGTATGTTGTGCTAAAGTTCACGTTTGTACCAATTCCTTTAAACAATCCCCTCCAAAAGTTTGAAGTAAACTTTGTATCTCTATCAGAGGCAATTTCCTTAGGTATTTCATGCAACCTAGCAATCTCCCTCATGTAAATTTCTGCAATATTAGTCATTGTATGAGTCATTTTCATAGGAATGAAATGATAATATTTTGTTAATTTATCAACAACTACCATTATTGAATCATGTTTCCTTGCTTTCCTAGGAAACTTAGTGATAAAATCAATGGTTACCACTTCCCATTTTTTCTTTGGAATTGGAAATGGTTGTAGCAAACGCACTGGGTGTCTATGCTCAACTTTCACTCTCTATAATTCCATACATATGGAAATGTAATCAACAACATATTTCTTCATTCATGTCCAAAAGAATTGGCTTCGCACTGTTGCAATTATCTTCTGGCAACTGAGATGTCTGGCATATGGAACATTATGCATTTCCCTTAACACCAAGTTCCTAAGTTCTTCAGAACTAGGGACATAAAATCTATCCTTATGCATAAGGAATCCATCATCTTTAATATCGTACCCTTGGAATCTCTATTGTACATTCTCTTGTTGTGAATTCTCTTTTGCCTGTAGGTAATGTTGGTCTGTAATAGCAGCATCCAAAATTCTTCTCTTTAAATATGAATGGTGTATACTAATGGTTGTAGAATGCATGAGATGTACTCTTCTACTGAGTGCATCAACAACTTTATTTTCCTTTCCCTTGATATGATTGATTTCAAAATCATATTCACTTAAAAATTCCATCCATCTTGTCTTTCTTCCATTCAAAGTTGGTTGTTCAAAAAGGTACTTCAACCCACTATGGTTTGTCCTTAGTTCAAATTTATTCCCCATTAAATAATGCCCCCACCTATTCAAAGCATGAACTATGGATACAATCTATAGATCATGTGTGGAATAGTTCCTTTCATGTTAATTAATCTTTCTGGACTCATAACTAATGACATGTCCATTTTGAGTGAGGACTCCACCAAGTCCTTCCTTGCATACATTTGTACAAACCACAAAATTCTCATTTGGGTCAACAATATTTAAAATAGGTGCACTAGTAAGTAATTCATTTAACAAATTAAAATTATCTTCACACTCTATTGTCCATACAAACTTAAATCCCTTCTTTTGTAAAGAAGTGATGGGATGAGCAATATTAGAGAACCCTTCTATAAACCTATTCTAGTATTTGACTAATCCCATAAAATATCTAACTTCTGAAACATTCTTTGGTGTTTTTCATCCTCTAATGGATTCAATCTTCTCTGGATCTACTGATGCTCCTTGTTATGAAATAAAATGCCCCAAATAATGGATATGTTCTTGGTAACAAGAATGTTTGCTTAGTTTGGCATACAATTGTTGTTCCCTCGGTACTTGCAGCAGAAACCTCAAGTGATGTTCATGTTCTTCCTTGGACTTAGAATAAATATGTATGTCATCCAAGAATACAATGACAAACTTATCCAAATAATTTCTGAATATGACATTCATTAAGAACATAAACACATTTGGTGCATTGGTCAGTGCAAATGGCACCACTACAAATTCATAATGTCCATACCTATCTCTAAAGGTTGTCTTACTGATGTCTTCTTCCTTGATTCTTACCTGATGGTATCTGTATCTCAAATCTATCTTTGAAAATATCTTTTCTCCTCTTAGTTGATCAAAGAAGTCATCGATTATGGTTAGAGGGTATTTTTTCTTCACATTGCCTTTATTCAGCTATCTAAAGTCAGTACACAGTCTCAATGTTCCATCCTTATTTTTCACAAAGAGTATTGGTGCTCCCCAAGGTGAAACGCTTGGGCGTATATACCCTTTCTTCAACAATCCTTCTAGCTACATTTATAATTATTTTAGTTCTAGTTTACTCATTTTGTAAGAATTTTTTGATATTGGGGCAGCTCCTGGTACTAAATCAATAAAGAAATATATCTCCCTCTTTGGTGGCAATCTGAGTATTTCTTGGAATACATCTTCAAATTCTTGTAATACTGGAAAATATTCAAGGCTTGGTCCCTTTTTCCTTTATGTTTCCTCCACATGAACTATATACAATTGACATCCTTTCCTGAAACATCTCTTCAATTGTAAGGATGAAATTTCCCTTGTAGAAATGGGTTTCAGGATTCCTTTCACAATGATCTGTTTTCCTTCTTCATCAAGGAATGTAAATGTCTTGTCATGAAAATCTAGGATAGCATGATGTTTTTCCAACCAATCCATTCCAATTGGGAATTCATAAGATCCTAATGGTATGAGATTCATATCAGCAACTGCATTTACTCCATTCAAATTTATGGAAGAGCCTTTGATTGTCACATTGATTCTTCTTTTGGTTTTAGTGGCTAGCTGAACCGAAATTGATTTCTCGAGCTTAATTTTCTCCAAATGAATTTTTTCTACTACTTTAGGATCAATGTAACAATGACTTGCTCCTAAATCAATAAAAATATCAATAGGATAATTGATGATCTTACCTTCCACTTCTATCATATGGGATTGGTATTATTCTTGTTGATCTTCTAAGGTTGCATATATTCTTGGAATACTTATGCCCGTGTATTCTACTATAGTAGCTTCTTGGATATTGTGCATGGTATTCATTTTATATCCTATGTGAGGGAAATCCTTCTACATGTGGTATTCTTTACATACCCAACATTGGATTGGTGGTCTTCCCCATTTTCCCAAGGAGTCTTCTTTCTTGGATTACTGCTTAGCAAACTATTCTTGTTGATTGGTATTTGTACTATTTCGGCTCAAAGGAGGTTTGAATCCCTTCCTTCTCTAATCAGACTTCTCCTTCTTCTTATCCTTCTAGTGATTTTTCCAATATTCTCTGCCCTTTCCTTAATCATACAAGTACTTATTTTTCCTAATGGTTTCTATCAAAGTTATAGGTTCATCATATTGAATCTTCTCTCTATAAAATGATGGCAGTCCACTCAAAAACCTCTATATCTTTACCTTCTCATCCTTGATAATTTTGGATTACTGAGAGGGGGGGTGAATCAGTAATAGCGTAATTATAATCCTTTTTCTTCAAATATTATATCAATGTATAATTATTATCCAATAATGAGCAGTAAGAAATAAACAATCACACACATACACAGTACACCAGTGTTTTACGTGGAAACCCAAATCAGAAGAAAACCACGGAATGTTTTTTCTTATATGTCTTGAAGAATTATATTCATTGGAAGCACCAACTTCCGTTGTTTTCCAGTTGCAATTGGAAGAAGGCTCCAACCCCCTATTTTCTTAGGCTACAATCTGAGGGAAGCTCCAACTCCCCAATTATTTGGCTACAACCAGAAGGAGGCTACAACCCCCTATGTTCTTCGGCTACAACCGAAAGGTGGCTACAACCACCTATCCTTGCCCCATCCTGCCACCCTAAAGTAGAAGTAGAACTATGGAACCACTGTCACACTATCATTGTGAGATATACCGCTGTAAACCTATACCAATAAATATGAACCATGCATCAACCTATACTTAAACTTGTAATCAACATGTACCATAAAAAAGTGCATCAACCATGCACCAACCTATACCAAACAACCTGTAATCAACCTGTACCATAAAAAAGTGCATCCAACCATGTACCAAGTATGTACCAATAATGTGTCAACTATTCATCAACTATGACTCATCAATATGTAACAACATCATCAACTATACACCTCATGTATGTGCCAACTCATCAACTACTTGTCTCAACCATGTACTCAACATGTACCTCAACCAAAAGCCCTCATAAATTTCATAATCCAAATCTGATTTGTATCTTTGTAATAGACCTAGTGTATATGATCACATTCATGCAAACCTTCCTTAACTTTAACAACAAGATACTAGCATTTTCATCAAACTTTTCTTTAGTCTCACATGCCTAGTTTTGAATTAGTCAACAACCCTAACTTGAAGTAATCATAAATTTGAACATGTAATGTATAAAGATATAAAATTGATACACAATGTTCTT
The DNA here is from genome assembly GCA_009831015.1 of Picea engelmannii. Classification (NCBI taxonomy): domain Eukaryota; kingdom Viridiplantae; phylum Streptophyta; class Pinopsida; order Pinales; family Pinaceae; genus Picea; species Picea engelmannii. The sequence continues at coordinate 67,572 of ML787309.1, forward strand.
CAATGT